>JAOBYE010636518.1:0-12015 GCA_025403585.1 Parazoanthus swiftii
GTGCACTTGGAACATCGAACTTCCAGCCAACAGAAGCATCGTAAACTTTACATTTACACATTTCGAAAAGAACCCGTCCCGTTCTCGATCAAGCTGCCTGCAGGTGCATATACCCAGAGACTGTCTATCACAACCTGGGCGTTGTAGCCACCGAGTCTGCGAGTTTTACGATTACCTTGACATTTATGACGGCTTTGCAAACACGGGTATTTTTCTTGGACGATATTGTAGAGAAGTCCACCCACCACAAAGAATCTTTACAAGTGGGCGCAGGATTGCCATTGTGTTTCGTCGGTATACTTTAGGCCACATCAAGCGATTTTATGCCACTTTTTCATCATTAGCCCAGAATGGTAAGTAGTTTTGATGGCGAATGCCTTGCTGCTGAGATGTCTTTACAGTCGTTGCCTTTTGTATACTAGGGACTTTATGAAACTGGAATGCGAACATCGACGAAGACGGCTGCTGAATTTTTAACTTTCCGTTTTCCGTTTTCTGGTTTTTAAAACTCAATCGTTTCTCTTTTGTTTTAGCTAAAGGTGTGTGAATATGAAAAATTAGAAGCTTCATTTTGCCGAAGCCACACGGAGATTGAAATGATTCATACTCTGACGTTCACGTTCTCTGTAAAACTTCAAAGTTGAGGTTTTCACGTTCTGCTTTTCAACGTCGACGGTGGAAAATGGCCTGCTGGTTGCATTCCCAATAAAGTAATTGTGTTCTGTAATTAAGTCTTTTGTTTTGTAACGTTCTCGTTGACGTTCGCGTCCCAGCTTCTTAAAGGCTCTAGTATTTCTTGTAAAGAAACCCTTGCAAATAAACTATGTACTTGTTTTTGCTTCTGTTAACTGGTTTAGTATATGGTCAAGTGGTTAATCTCCTCATTGTCACTGAGCAAATATTAACCTTAAGGTATTCATATCAAGGAAGACACGAGTCAAAACAAGGCCTCGTTTCTGGAGCAGTTTTGACATAAATGCAAAGAACGAGCTGGGAAGATACGATTTAAACACAAAGAAAATCAGAAAGAAAAACTTTTGTATCTGCTTTCAACCGCCGTAGTCGGTCTTGTCTAACGCTTCAACGCTGTACGACAGCTTATAAAACATGACAAAAGAAAAACAAGCCACGATATCAATCACTAATCTCGACATTGAGGAAGAATTGTTTCAAAATTATTTTGCTGATATATTACAATAGGGTAAGTAGGGAAATATTTTTGTATGTGTTGGTACCATTTGAACCTAAATCAAGGAAAGGTTATTCACAGCGGCAACAAACCCGCAGTGTTCCATTGTCCTAAACAGGAAAAATGCTATACACCTGGCTTCCCAGCACCGTTTGAATTCGTGTTCGTTGATTTCTTGTCAGTGGTTGACGAAACAATATGCGAACAATTTGCGAACGCATTTTTTAAGGTCAAACTGAGGTCGTTCTCTTTCGATAACAAGTTGGTTTAGTATACACTGCTTATCAAAGTGAATTTCTGATTCCATAGCCAATTCACGTAGCGCCATTTGCCAATGGTTCGCTCAAACAAACGGGTTCAGACTAAAAATGACATATCGGCCTGTTCAAGAACATCCCTCCGGGTTCTAACAACCGGAGGTCTTCATCCATATAGGTTCTCGAAAGTTGTACCATCTCAGCGTGTTGAGGGTTTAATTTCTGATATTTAACTACACATGACTTTATGAAATTAACTTTATGTTGCAATTGTTTGCAGCTGTTTCAGGTGTTTGCGAATCCTCAAAGGCGCAGAACAAGATTCTTGTGACTGGCTCGGCAGGCGTTATATCCAAATTCATTTCCCCCGCCATGTATCCAGGCAACGTCGACTGTACGTGGACAATTACGGCCCCGACTGGGAAACATATTAAGCTGACTTTTCTTAGCATATTCAAATTGGGATCTTCTTGTGAACAGAGAGGAGATCTGAGAAACTATGTTCAGATAAGAGACGGAGCGTTGACAACGAGTCCTTCACTTGGCAAGTTCTGCGGTACACTCACGCCCTCACCGGTTGAAACGTCAGGTCCTTCGGCGGTGGTACAGTTAAAGTCACGCAGTTTTTGGTCACGTGGATTCTTTGCAATGTACGAGGTAACAGACAAAGGTAAAATCCATATTTGACTACATTTCACCACAGGTCACCCAAACTCTACGTTAGTATATAATATGGTTACACCTTATTGGAAGACTTAAAGGGACTTTGTTGGCGGAAAAGTCGTCCGAACTCTAAATCACTAAAATTCACTGATCAAAAAAAAATTGAACATCAATGCTGCAATTACTTGTATCATGTTGGTCTATTTGTCTAGCTTCTTATAGAAAACCCATGACTTTAAAAAAGCGATCAGGTATTAAATGTAGTGGAGTTCAAGCCAGATGAAATTGTAAAATAGACAACGAAATTTGATTATGTCGTTGACTTTTTTAAAAGCGACAAGTTAACAGATCGAATATACTTTTTCTCCGATAGCTCCGATTCGCGCTGAAGGTCCCTGCTCCCCCTACAACAGATCTGCTCGATCCTTCACTGTGAGCACGTCTTCTGGGATAATCACCAGTCCAAACTACCCGAACATGGTTCCCGTAGACATTGAATGTGTGTGGAAAATAGCTGTGCCTGATGGGAAACGAGTCAAGTTTGTTATCAACACCATAGATTTATGGTGCGACAATGCCTTCCTTGAGCTGAGGGATGGACCCGGGTCATCCTCCAAAACGTTAGGACGATACTGCGGTGTTTCTCAACCAAAAGATATTTACACAACTAGCCGCTACCTGTGGATAAGTTTCCGTTCCGGATATAAAATGTGTGTAAATTCACGAGGATTCCAGGCTTTTTTCGTTGCCGTTGACAAAGAACGTAAGTTCCATTTATTGTTCATTGCCAATATTTAGTTGTCCATTTTTTTAGCTTTTCCCATGAGAAGCTAAAAATGCATATAAAAACAATAGCGTAGAGCTTAGTTCCAAATAAAATACGCCATTAAATAAGAAATTAAGATAAATAGAAGTCAGCATCTGGTTCCTACAAGGGGTTAGTCTGCAAAAAGCAAAATACTGATACTTTTATTTAAGGGGAGCGTCGCCTATCGATTTTTCCATAAGAAACGGCAAGGTGCCATTTTCCTGCCCCCCCCCCCCTCCCAAATACACACACACACATATACACAAACTCACACCACACCACCACCGCCACCACCACCACCCTGAAAAACGTCATTCTTAAATATAACTTTTCGTTTCATAAAATGCCCCTCTAATAACTTTTAGAACAGCAAGCATCGGTAAGTAGTTTGACACTCAGGAACTAACCACGGTGAAACTTACGTTTAAAACGTTTTTTTAACTAGAGAAAAACTTTGACAGTCTGTACACGCTTATTGAGGTGTATGTAAATTAACGAGAAAATACGCCACTTAGAAATGCCCCATAGATTTAACAACAACGTGGTTTTTTGTTTTTATGCAAGTAATAAATATGAATATAGTTAGTGAAACGGATTTTCTCAGACATCTGTTGATATATTATCTGACAAGGATTTTTAATCAGCTCTTCTACTATTTTTCGGGATGAATCTACAATTAACCTGAGCTTCTCACTACATTATCATATTATTAACAATTTGAACTAGGTCCTGGTGCGGTGAAAAAGAGATGTTTTTAATACTACCGTTTATAAAGAAAGGCTATAAAGAAAGTCTTCAAGGGCGTATGGCTGCCCATGGCAGAAAGCCTTAAACAGTAATAGAACTGGGTCAAGTATGCGAACAATATAAGCCATGTCACTTCTTTCTCGTGAAAATTTTGTACCTGTGTAGATAATTTTCGCTTTCACTTAAAAATAAACAAGAAACAATTAAGCTATCTTCTTTAACCCTATTAAGCCTGGGGGGTGGGCTTAATTGATGCCCGCGCCAAATATAAGAAGCTCGCAATTGCAAACAATTTAAGATAATCCTTCCATATATCGTGGGACTTTTCCTCAAATTTATCTGGCAATTTAGTGATGTGGTAAAATTTATGTTATGGGGTCGGATGTTGCCACGGCAACTGCAATTTGAAGGGCATGTTTTGCTGAAATTTGAAAATCTTGCTTTATTTTTAGATTTAATCAGATTGAGATGCTTGGGAACGAGTATTTTGATAACCTTGAACACTATCGTTTTGAGAAATATGATATCTCAGACTGAATTAGGTCAATATGTGACGTCACTGATGACGTCATACAAACTTAAGTGTAAATTGCAGAATTTGAACCAAGAGTTTTTGGCTGTGCGTGCTTTCTGTGCAAAAATTAGAAGGAAAATCTAGAAAAACACCATTTTGTGGAGAAATGATGTCATGGTGACGTCATATTGGTTTGTGACATAATGCAATTAATTAGGTATTATAGTTCTTTCTAACCTCCAAGTTTCATGACAATAGCATCAATACTTTCAGATTTATGGAGGGCCCGTCCCCAGGCCCAGGAACTCCAAAAAAGCCCAGGCGGGATAGGGTTAATACTCAACATACAGTAAAGTATTAACTCAGTTCCAGAATTTGGACGTTTGTTCTTTTGATTTTGCAAAACCAAAACAGTTTATCGCTGTTTTCCACGGCGTTTACTTGCATAAACGTCAATGCTCCGATACTCCCAACCCCTCCCCCCCCTAGAGAAAAAAAAAACAGAAAAAAGAAAAATATGCTCCCTGCCGTTTCTTCTGGAAGAATCCATATGTGACGCTTCCCTAACCTTTGCTGCACCATTTTTTTGCCAAAATAGTCTTGTCTATACTTCTATAAATGGTATAATTACTTTTTTAATGGTTCTGAAGTGCGTTTGTCATGCAATCTTTCTACAACACAGCGCTGTTATACCAAACTTTTTTCTGTGTTTCCACAGCTCCTTCCAATGTTGGGTTGATTGTTGGTGTCACTCTCGGAGCCATTATTTCTATGATCATCATCCTGTTGTATGTTTACAAACGGAAGCGCAGCACTTGAACTGTATGGAGACTGTTCTTTTCAGGAAGGGTACCCCCCTCACGGGGCACCAAATTCTACCATAACATTAGTACCCCCTCAGGAGGAGCCACTCACTTCTGCCATAACAGAAGCGCGCAGGCCATGTAAAAATAGAAGGAAAAAACGAGGATCCATAACTTGCCGTACGGACAGAGCAAACGAGGCTAATAACATGTTTATTATATGGCTTTGTTGATTATTCGAATCAAGTGAGGCGGTAAATGACAGCCGCTCCAGAACTAGAGGTCCGTACGGATACTTACTGACCTGAAATAGACCAATCACAGCACGCGAAATCAGTTAGCCATATAATAAACATATATACGTATTCCGGTAATTAATTAATCTCCGCGTTTGTGGGAATCCTGTTATTTAAATGTATTCATGTACCTAATCCTTAAGTCTTTTTGAGTAAGAAAATGACACAAGGGGGAATCGGAGGGGGTGCAGAATTAAAAAAGGTTGAAGAAATATAACGAACAAATTGCCGTGTAACTAGATAATGTGTTTGGCATATAGTTATACTAAATACCTTCTTGACAACAATCACCTTGATAATTCTAATCGTTTTGCAGTGCACAACTCTACTGCACATGTTGGTAAATTTGGCATTTCTAGGATGTATTACAGCTAACTGCTAAGGGGAATGTTATAAATTTCACCGAGTTCCTCTATGGAAAATAGGTAAAAAACCTGATTTGGCACATTTTGTACAGTATTTCCAAAACAGTCATTGGGACACCCCTTTTCTTTCTCAATTTCATAAGAAAATATATGAATTTTCTTAGTTTCGAATTAAATAATTGAAAAACAGATCTAATCTCCATATAAAATACGTAGGGGCTTAATAACTTCAGCAGCTTGTCTGTCGCTATTTGCTCAAGTTCTTCAGATTTTGCATTCAAATATAAATATACAGCATCCGTACTTCTACTCAGTAATCACAATAATTGACTGGGGGTTTATTTGACTGGGGGTACATTTGACTGGGTGTACATTTGACTGGGGCTACATTTGACTGGGGTGCATTTGACTGGGGGTACAATTGACTGGGGGTACATTTGACTGGGGCTACATTTGACTGGGGCTACATTTGACTGGGATACATTTGACTGGGGCTGCATTTGACTGGGGTACATTTGACTGGGGCTACATTTGACTAGGGGTAAATTTGACTCGGGGTACATTTGACTGGGGTACATTTGACTGGGGCTACATTTGACTGGGGTTACATTTGACGGGGGGTACATTTGCCTCGGGTTACATTTGACTGGGGGTACAATAGATTTGGGGTACATTTGACTGAGAGTACATTTGACTGGGGTACATTTGACTGGGGGTACATTTCACTTGGCGTACATTTGACTGGGGGTACATTTGACTGGGGCTTTATTAGACTGGGGCTACATTTGACTGGGGCTACATTTGACTGGGGCTACTGGGGGTATTTTTAAGTTGGAGTTTATTTGACTGAGGGTTTACTTGACTTGAGGTATATTTGACTGGGGGTAAACTTCACTGGCGGTGTATTTGACCGGGGGTGTATTTGACTACATGGGGGTGTATTTGACTGGCGATGTATTTGACTGAGGGTGTATTTGACTGGCGGTGTATTTGACTGAGGGTGTATTTGACTGGCGGTGTATTTGACTGAGGGTGTATTTGACTGCATGGGGGTGTATGTGATTGGGGGTGTATTTGATTGGGGGTGTATTGACATTCAGAAGCTAATTTGTATTGCCTATTAGCATTGCCATAGTAAGTTTCATGATTTTTGCAAAAATGAGGAAAACAGTGTCGCAAAGCGTTGTTACCATAGCAAAACCTGCCTGCTAACACGCCACAATGCTTATGGAAAAGTTTGCAAGACAATTTTAGGTAAAGTCAGCTTTTTCGGTTTCTGTGTGTTTCTCCATTGCAAAGAAAATCATAAAAACACTTCTAAAAAACACACACACGCCCAATCTGGATAGGGTTAATCACTCAGCAGGACATGATATTGTTCTTATAGCGATGAGGTTTTAGTTTTCGTTCGGTGGAAAGAAACTTCAAAGGGCGATGGGACTTACAGCAATTTTCTTGTTTATTTATCGTAGAGTAGTGTTTTAGTCAACTACCCAAGCATGTCTAGAACATCACTACCCACCACCAATTTTTTTTTAGTTTCTTTTTTTGCGCATATTCCTGATTATTTCTAAAAGTTTAACTTTTTTTGCCAGAACCTGTTTTTCTCAATATCGCGGGGCAAGCATATTTCCAAGAATGATTAGCAGAAAAAGGAGTACGTATGTACGTATGTACGTATGTATACATGTATATATGTATGTATGTACGTATGTACGTGCTAAAAATTATAAAATAATATTTTCGCGACTGTATATTCTGGATGTCAGATCCAGCTCTGCGACTCTTCTGAAGTCAAGGTGTCTGTACAAAGATTTGTGGCTCAAAGCTAGATTACCGTGATTGTTTTGGAAGTCCCATGCTTTACATAAGATGGTTAGGATGTTCATCATCAGTTCTAAAGGTCTGTTGACTTATTCCCTTTTGTAAAATGAAATAAGTAAGTATTACCTCTCGGGTATTCTTCATCGGTTTTAAGATGATGTCTCGACATCTTTGTGTTTTCAATAACAACCCTACCTCTACGGGAAACCTTTTATCATATTGTAAGAACAACCTTTACAAAATCACCCGGGCTGAAATTTGCCCATAAGTTATAAACAAGTTAGAAACAAGCTTATGCTTAAGATTATATTTTCAGTATTTCATTGAACGAAAGTCCACACTCCAGGTCTAATTGTAAAGTTCACGAATTCTTACCAGTAAACAAAGTTGAAGTTTCTTTTAAATGGTAACATCTAGCACATGTACCTGTTACCTCGGCAAACACAGCAGCAAACTCATATATCTGATTCAGTCTGTGAGGTAAACTGGAAGTATAAACAATTTAAGAACACCTTGAGGCTGAAGAAGCCAAAAAATTAAGAACAGTTCGGCCTCCGCGGAAAATTTTCTGATTCTTAGAAGAAAAAATCGTATACGAAGGACGAGTTTCGGCCATTTCATCGACATATTTATTGCGTTCGTCTTCCTTCGTTCCAAGCAATAAACACCAGCACCACTTTGATCATAGTGCAGCTGGAAAAACATACCCGTTACTGTCTTCCTCGCACGTACTTGTAAACAAGAGATACTTTCATTGGAGTTCTCACACAACGTTCTTGCATCGTTTTCCTTTCTCCTCCCAGGCTGGTACATTATCGACACTCTCGTAGTCGGGGATATCATTGGAGGTCGCTGGTCTTTCAGTTTGAGCATTCTAAAACAGGGATAAGGATGCATTAGATTGCACAACCTTGGAAGTTCCGATAAGAACTGTTTTATATGTTTATCAAGGGGTTTAAGGAAAAGAGTTTATTTAAGAAGAGTTAATATCACGTAAATTTGGTATTGGTCTTTGTTATTTTTCAGACAAATCTGGTGCTTTACCTATACTAGTTTGACAAAAAGTTTTATAACTTTTTCAAAAATGCAAACAACTCTCTGCGTTTTTGTACAGAAAAAAAGCAATACTCAAAATTTCTTTAAATGTCAAGATACTTTAGAAAGTAATTTATTTAGTTGCGTTGTGAGTTTGCTTTGCAAAGGTTTTTTTAATTTTCAATTAAAATGATAAAGTCTACAAGACATCCACTTTTTCCATAGCTTTCTAAACGTTTAATAGAAATTTTTCACTGTATAGCTATAGTAGTTTAGGGCTTCGGTAAACCACACAAAAGAGAAAAAACCCATCGTTTTCTTTAATTCGACATTATATGAATTATATAATAATTATAGCTATAAATGAAGCCAGATTAAGTTGCATGTTATTCCCTTTCACGTGGTCTTATCCAACTCCTTCACCTAAAAGTATACTTAAGAACGCTTTATCAATCATTGATTCAACTCTAAATGATATTGCTTAGATGCCTAATTTATTCCCTGAATTGGGTCACCGTTGGTACCAAAGCATAACGTTCCTTACTTCGAAATCAATCAAAACTCTTACTTAAGTTGAGATGTTAAGTATACCAAAATAATTGCAGCAACATTCGAAATTAAGGTTGCACTTAATATCGAAATTTCGAAAAAAAATTTTCATTTTCGGGAGAGGGATTTTGCAATTCTCTTCCCTCACAACATTTCCTCAATTTTTTTTCCACGTAGTCTACATAAAAAAAACCCGAAGTGGAGTGTAAAAACCTCCTTCTTCCTTCTGTGTGGTTTAAAGATTAGTATGGTAAGCCAAATAAGCGCTGGATGTAAAAAACAGTTATCCCTACCTGTTTGTAAAACTGTAATTTTTCGTAGTTTGGCAAGTTTCCAGCAAGGTCCTGGTAGTTTTCCTCGTTGCAATCTTGTTTGCCTGAAAAATCTAAATCTTGCTGGTTGGTGGAAGCAGAATTTTTTAGGTGAAGAAAAATCGTTTACAGTAATAATGTAGCAGTTTTATACTCTACGCACAAAAGTTTAAGTCATATAAATTTTGCCTTCTACGGATACATTAATTAAGATGTAATACTTCTAAGCACTACCATATTTCAATTACTGTAAACAGTTCAAATCAGTTTGGGTACTTTGTTTTCCTTGCCTAAACTAACTCCTTTTCAGTAAATTATCCTTGTATGGTAGGTGGCTCATTCTATAAAGGTCGCAGTTGATCTGGAATTTAATGAAGCCGAATTACAGAACTATGCACCTATTAGATATCTTACTGAGATTAAGTTACTGATGCATTTTCTTGTATTCATTTTAGCATTACATCAGTATTTGACTGTACAATCTAAACAAAATCAAAACAAACTTTTGAAACATTTTTTCGTTGCTAGAACAAATACACACGTTTTCCGAATCGACAGACCATTTGTTCTTATATACTTGCCGATGTTTCTTGCGGAAAAGGAACCAGACTTTGTTTATAAGCTGGACGGCAGGTCAGAAAAGGAACACAGAGACAACAATTTGCAAAAAGCAAGAAATGGCTAGAGAAAGAGCTTAAAGTGACTCACATGCTGCTCATTATGCTTTTGTCTCTCTTTGATAAACCACGATGAAGACCAAACACATACAGTTATGGGAACAAAAAATTAATAATAATTTTCTGTATGAACTCATGAAAATGCATTTTTAAGGGCAATCTTAGAACAATTACGAGCTTTTTCTCGTTCATCAAAGAAACCTTACCTACATTTTCATATTCTTTACTGTCCTTGACATCTTTCTCAACAACAGATTCTAATGGATTGACAGTGGACGGCACCTTCGAATACGTTTTTCTATCAACCGTTTCTTTGTCTTTCCTTGCATGTTCCTGAATAGCGTCGCTGGTCAACGTTTGTTGTTCTGAATTCCTACTTTGCAAATTCAGCTGCTCTTGTCTTGTTCTGCTGGTCTGAGTTTGTTTCATTCGTCTGTTAGTGAAAACAAAACGTTTATTTCCTCCCTCAACCAGGTTAAACTATACCTAGTTTCGTAAACAAAAAAAGGTGTATAGTGTAATAACAAGAAGCAATAAAGTCTTACTCTAAACTTTTGTAATATCGGATCCACGTGTACAACCTTAACAACAAACACAGGTTTCGCACAAAAAATTTAATGTAGGGTTCACCACCCAAAGCTTACCTGTATATTACTATGATCAGGATGACCAAAACAACAGCAACAAAAACGACAGAACCAACAATCCCAGCGATTATATAAGTGGCTTTGTTTCCTGTCGTTGAATCTCGGTTTTCTGGAGACAGGAAACCAAAAAACAATCGTAACAATAACTTCAGTACTTGACTGTCACTACGTTTAAATGAGCAATTCATAAACCAGCTGTACCATCTCAATACTGTTATATGAGGAATTTATTATGAATCCATCAATGTTAATCCGGACGGGGGGAAGGAAGGCAAGGCAGATGTCTGACATTTCTTTTTTAGTAAAACTCCCTTCCCCTTGGGTAAGTTAAATCTGGCCAATTTGAGCAACTATGATTTACTGCACTACAATTATTGGTCAAATACTGGACTATCAGACTGGCAGGAGAGTATATACCTCACATCGGCTCTGCCTTCTCTCCCCCCTACAGCATTAGGATTGACAGATACATTACTAGAAAGTCTTGGAAAGTGCATCTCGTAATGAGATGGATATGTACCTCCTATTATCCGAGTGCTCGGTCCGTACGGTACGTTACGAGATTTTTTCCTTCCCTTTATATCCTTCCACGAAAATAGGAAGGAAAAAACAAGGATCCATAACTTAACGTACCGATCAAGCAAACATGGCAAATAAAATACTTATTATATGGCTTTTTTCTTTTATTTATTTCAAGGGAAGATTTACCGAATCTGATTTAGAAATGTTTAATTTTGAAAGTGAACAGTTTTTACAAACTACCAATAGTCAATACTGCGTTTTGGTTCGGTAAGTTTAGAACACTTTACTTAACGTAACAACAGTCAAACCGGACATTGTTGGGATGTTGTTTAGTCCAAAACAACGTTAAAATATGCAGTTACTTCAAAGGCTCAAAGAAAACAATTAGAATTAAACACGTACTTAGCTTATTCCTGTTGGTCGCCAACTACCGATTTCAGATCAGTCGCTTAGCAAAAACCGAATGTAAACTTCTACTTTGTCTCGTGGTGTATTTGATGTAGTTATCAGTTGTTTAACTGCTTTGGTGGAAGTGTTTAAAATTCAAAGGATGACTTTAGCATATCTTGACTATTTCGACAGAAGGACAAGCAGAAAATAGACTACTGAGGAGGATGCACAAGACTGAATGAAACGGCAAATCAGCTGTCACTTGGAAACAAGGTTAAAGTATTTGCCAATTATTACTCGCAGCCGTAGGCGAGCGAGTATTAAATTCGGGTCTTTTTTTCCCCTGATTCAGACAGGAAACGCCTGAGCCAATCAGAACGGAAAGCGCTGTCACGTTCAGCCAATCAGAGCGCAAAGC
>JAOBYE010636629.1:0-26832 GCA_025403585.1 Parazoanthus swiftii
CCCCTCCCCTCACTAAGTCTTGGATCCGCCCCAGATTGTTTAGTTCTTTTGAACTGAAAATGAAAGGCTTGGCGCCGGCGCCCCGCCGGCTGCAGCAAATTTACTGATCAAGGCGGAAAGAACTAGTTCAAATTTTAAGAATGTCGAGAACATCATTGTAATATAGTTACACGCAGCCTTTTGTATTGTTAACTCCTCATTTGTTTGCCATTTACAGAGAAAATGTTTGAGAAAATGTTGGGGTCAATAATCGCGGGACCGCGTGTCGCTTGCTGTCACTGCGTGGTTTTCCTGCCAGACTGAACTCGATATCTGCTTTTGGACCCGAAGGCGCAACATGCAAAGGAAAAATTCGTAGTAGGCATTTTTGATTATTTTTTTTTATTAGAAGCCTTTTTTCATTTTGATTTATCTTTTTTTAGTTTGTTTGGAAATTGAATACTTCCAAGATCTTGTGCAAACCATGCCATATCAAAAATATGACAGAATAACAGTGCAATTTTCCAAAGGTTATGAAGTAAAACATAAGCTGTGAAACTGCATGGTAGAAACTTATAGTTTATACATTTTTGCTTTCTCTTTATATACTTCAATAGCCTTTCTAGTCCTCCCACACTGTACCAATAACTTTTCCTGTGATTTTTTGGGTTGTAAGTTTAAATTTCATACTTTCAATTCAGTCAAGGTTCAGTACCTGTCAACTGTGTTTACTGAAAATAGATAAAGTTTAACCAGTGATCAGTTTCATTTCACACAAGCTCATAATTAGGGGAACACTGAAAAAAAGAGCTAACTTAAAAATTATGTGCTTAGATGGAGTGTACCTGGTTTAGAAAGAAGAAACGGCTAGTTGACCATTTTCTTTCAAAGTTGCCTTAAACTTTTTGCAAAGGAGAGTCCAGCCATTGTTGCTCTCGCCTTTGTTGTGTTCTTTCGTGCAGATGAGCCAATAAATAATTCAAATTGCTTGTTTGGGGACCAGTCACTTTCCCCACACTGCCCTCCGTACATGTTCAACAGACACAAAAGAGCCGAGTCGTTGACCAAAAATAGAGTTCGCTTTTGTTATGAGGAGCCAAGGGCTTTCATAGATTTCAAAAGATTCTAACACTTAGTGTATAGACCCGCGAATTTAGAAATAGTCTTCTGAGGAAGTCTTCAGACAAAATGCGTAATCTCCAGGTAAGAGAAATGACAATTTTGTAGTACTAACAGTCAGCATTATCAGGGAGGGGTGTGGGATTTTGCAGTTAACCTTTTTGGAAAAAGTAAGCCTTTGTTAGGTACTCTGTCGAAGTGGGGAAGAAACAACAATATCTTGTTTTTCGATGCTTGTCCGAATACGGATGTCAGCTGTGATGTAACTAATTTTGAAATGGAATTGATTCCGATTAATTTGTTTCTCAAAATATGTTTTGACTCCTCGAAATATCAGTTTTACACCAAAACAAACGGCGAAAAACAAACCTTATCGACCCTTGTTGATCCAAACTCATCATCAACTTACTCGCTAAGGCAGAAAAACAGTTTTTTCAAAACTAGTCTTCCAGTGCTAAAACAATGACAATCAAATCCAAACAGAATATTGCAGCTGAATACTCGGCTTCTTTCTTGTATGGAATTATTGGCCTTTTTAGCAAATTTGGCAACAGTTGTTTAGAAAATCCTTAAACTTTACTTAACGTACTTTAGCCCGCATTCAGATTGTTTGAAAGAACTGATGAGGTAAAATGCTATTCTGTTCAGGACTGGGATGGAGGACGCTTGTGATTCTTGAGGCTGAAGAGAGAGGGAGAGAAAATCAGCCATTCTATATCCAAATAAAGAAAACATAAAAAAAAACATAGGCCAAAATTTGGCTTTTAAGAGTTCAAGTTTACGAAGTTTATGAAACTTATTAGCTTTTTTATGGGAAGTTATTAGTACCTGGCCGCCCTTGGTTTGCACTCCCAAACAAAATTCCTGCCCAGCTACGGGCCTGAGTTCCACGGGGACGCCTGCTTTGGAAATGAAGAAGGCGAGAGCGAGCATGGCAGAT
Organism: Parazoanthus swiftii; assembly: GCA_025403585.1. Taxonomy (NCBI): domain Eukaryota; kingdom Metazoa; phylum Cnidaria; class Anthozoa; order Zoantharia; family Parazoanthidae; genus Parazoanthus; species Parazoanthus swiftii. Next base: position 2,039 of record JAOBYE010636629.1, read on the forward strand.
CAGGAGGAAAATGACTCCGAGCCAGCAGAAGCAACGTCTCCTGCACACCACTGCCTGGGTGGAACTCATGAGTTTGATACAAACCATGGTCACCGAAAGGCATGGGCACTGTAGCAAACTCTACGAAGAAATGTTATGAGCTATGAAATGAAATCAGAAACTCAACTGGTCAACAAACCGTTAAAGAAGTCGAGAAACGTTTCAAGAAGTATGAGCAATAATAATGAAAAGAAAGAAGAAACGGCTACCAAACAGATGGCAAAGGATAAATTGAGAGAAGAACTTGAAGATACAAGGATACCTAACAGCGAACTACGCACGGGCAATCCATGAAGAAAATTTGAATAGCTTGGATCAAGGCTTTGTTTATTCGTCGCGAAAGAAAGGAAACGAAGCTGGATTTGTTGATCGAGAACTTATTATCGGGAAAAATAGATACACAAGTGTAAATATTCCACAAGAGTTCACACCTCAAGACCAGAGAAGCTGGAGTATTGCTGGATGAAGCTCGAGGCTTTAAGCTTTTCCTTTTGGTATGTAAGAACTTCACTTGATACCCATACCTGACTTGCTAACCACTTGGTTTTGTAAACAGCAGGTCTGATTTACTATTACCTGCACCTGTTCCCAAAAACTTCGCCTTTTTAAGAGAACTTGTCTGAATTTTGTAAAATGTTTTATCACTCATGCTTGTTTAGATACTTTTTAGTTTTGTATCTACATTTCCATTATAGTGTTATTCGGCGGCTTTACCAATTTATAATGTTGGTCCAAATAGCTTGTGTTGAAAGGCAGGCTTTTATGTTTCTGAAGAAAATGGGTTCAAACAAACACTGAATCGGGTTTGAACTGACGATTTTTTCTTCAAACGCACGAGGCCTCGTTGGGTCAGTGAAACACATAGAAACCTCTCGATGGTTAAGAAAGAAAAAGTTCTCGGAATTTACCTCCAAGAAGTTCACAGTATGAAAGAAACAGAAAACCAGTGGGCGCACGAGTGGGGTTAAGTAACCGCCATTTTAGTATCTGTTCCAGTAACAAAGCTGGAGTATGTACATTGTTTTAAAATTACAACTTCAGCTTCCAACTTCTTAAACAGTACTGTGATCCAGAAGGCAGATTTTTAATAGTAGACATACAAACACATGACAAAACCTTAACACTCATTAACATAAATGCGACTAGTATAGATAATCGAAGACTTTTTAAAAACATCTTGAATCACGTTATAGATTTTGCCTGCGATGATATTATATTTGGGAAGACTTAAAAATGGTTCTCGACGTAACAAAAGATAAGAAAGGAAGAAAAGTAATTACGCACACAAAGTATCTTAAACTAATTATGAAAATCATGGAAAATCAAGATCTAACAGATATATGGAGAGACTTGGAACCCGCCGGAAACTCAGAGATTCACCCGGTGGCAGAAAAAACGAATGGCACATTACAGATTGGATTTCTTTTGAATAATCCAAGGAATCAGCTCGAAAGTAACAAAAGCAAAATTTCTCTAGATACAGAACGAATCATTCCTTTGTTATGCTTTCTGTTATTTCAAATACAAATCCCAGAGGTCCGGTGGTTTCTGGATTTTTATCTGAAAAGGAATACGTAGACTAAATTAAAGCGACTGTTGTTGAGATATCAGTACAAAGATGACGAAACTGTAGACGCAGGCGTCGCTCCTATGAAATTCAAAGCTCGAGAAAGCTCTCTAAAACATGCAAGTCTAAAAACCAAACGGCTGAAAAACGCGAAAGCTTGAATAAAAGCCAGCATCCTTTATTTAGAGAAAAGAATTGGAAGGAATGGCGTGTCAGACAAAAAAACCCCGAAACGTTATGAATGAGTTAACAAAAAGCAGGCAGTAGATATAAAACAAAGGGTTGTATGTATTATTAGAAGTTAAGCAAGGTGGTACATACAATGAAGGGGAAACAAACAGCAGGTATACTTCCAAAGTTTTGAAACAAAGGCACTGCAAAATTATCACCGAATTGGCCATTTAAACTGAACAACAGAAAATGAGACATCTATCACCTCAGACAAAGATATTTTGAAAGAATGTAAAATTTTACAAGAACTTATACAGAACAAAACCAAATGTCATAAATGACGACGATAATAGTTACTCTTTGCTATCAAACAACCAGTGAAAACTGACTCCGGAAGAATCCAACGCTTGTGAAGAAAAGACTAGTGAGGAAGAATGATTTTGGGCGTTAAAAACTATGAAAAACGAAAAAGCACCAGGAAGAGATGGAATTCCTGTAGAACTAGTTCTATAAGGTTTTTTAGAAAGATATCTCTACGTTTATATTAACTCAATCAACAGCTCGTATGAGTCAGAGAACTTTTTGTTTCACAGCGAAGGAGGATAAAAAAATTAAATCCAAAAAAAGACCCTAACCCATCTCACTTGAAAAGCTGGCGTCCAATTACTCTGACTACAAAATTGCGTCAAAACACTGAATACCTAGCCGTATAAATCACGTCTTACCCAGCATTATAATCGCAGATTAAACTGGTTTTTTGAAAGGTTGATCGATTAGTGAAAACACTCGGTTTGGTCGATGGTATTTAGTGTAGATAAGCAGAAACAGAAGAGATTCCAGTACTGATGCTTTGGTCGACATCGAAAAAAGCATTCGATACTTTAGAATAGCCTTTTGTTAAAAAATGCATCAGAACATTACATCTTTGGCTTATCTTTAATCAAATGGATAAACGTTTTCTACAATGATGTTGAAAGTTGTGCTCTAAAAGCGGATTGTCTTATGGTTTCTTAAGTTTAATCAGAGGGATAAGGCAGGGATGCCCGCTACCTCCTTACATATTTATCGTATAAATCACGTCTTATCCAGCATTGCAAATGCAGAGTTAAACTAGATTTTTGAAAGGTCGGTCAATTCAGTAGTGAAAACATTCATTTCGATCGATGGTGTTTGTAGATACGCAGAAACGGAAGAGATCCCAGTGCTGATGTTTTTCGTCGACTTCGAAAAAAGCATTCGATACTTTAGAATGCCTTTTGTTAAAAAAGACATTAGAACATTAGAACTTTGGTTTATCTTTAATCAAATGGATAAACGTTTTCTACAATGATGTTGAAAGTTGTGCTCTAAAAGCGGATTGTCTTATAGTTTCTTCAGCTTAATCACAGGGGTAAACTGCAAGGATGCCCTCTATCTCCTTACATATTTATCGTATAAATCACGTCTTACCCAGCATTAAAAATGCAGATTAAACTAGATTTTTGAAAGGTCGGTCGATTCAGTAGTGAAAACATTCGTTTCGATCGATGGTGTTTATAGATACGCAGAAACGGAAAAGATTCCAGTACTGATGCTTTTAGTCGACATCGAAAAAAGCATTCGATACTTTAGAATAGCCTTTTGTTAAAAAATGCATCAGAACATTACATCTTTGGCTCATCTTTAATCAAATGGATAAACGTTTTCTACAATGATGTTGAAAACTGTGCTCTAAAAGCGGATGGTCTTATGGTTTCTTCAGCTTAATCACAGGGGTAAAGCAAGGATGCCCTCTATCTCCTTACATATTTATCGTATAAATCACGTCTTACCCAACATTACAAATGCAGATTAAACTAGATTTTTGAAAGGTCGGTCAATTCAGTGGCGAAAACATTCGTTTCGATCGATGGTGTTTACGTTTGTAGATACGCAGAAACGGAAGAGATCCCAGTGCTGATGTTTTTCGTCGACTTCGAAAAAAGCATTCGATACTTTAGAATGGCCTTTTGTTAAAAAGGCATTAGAACATTAGAACTTTGGCTTATCTTTAATCAAATGGATAAGCGTTTTCTACAATGATGTTGAAAATTGTGCTCTAAAAGCGGACGGTCTTATGGTTTCTTCAGCTTAATCAGAGGGATAAGGCAAGGATGCCATTTGTCTCCTTACATATCTATCGTATGTACAGAGATTTTGGCTAACGCAATCAAAAATAGCAAAAGGAAAAGGCTTATTCGAGCCATGATAATTTTTCTTTGATGTGCATGTGTGGTGTGATAATCTGATATTAAGTATAAATCGCAACAAGGAGTGCGATGAACTGGGAGCTATCAAAAGAATGTCATATCTAGCGAAGATATAGCGGTTGAAAAAGAATTTTGCAAGAGCGGGATATGAAAACGTGCAGCTGTGTCTGGCCACGAATCTATAGTTTACGGTTAAATTGTCGTAACATTGTAATTTTTCATAAGCGGTCAAAACAGTTAAAGCTTGAAAGACTCGCTATGAACACAGTTGATTGAATAACTGGTTGGGAAGCTCAACAATCTTCAAAAGGAGTGCCAAAGCTGCTTTATTTTAGGTTGCACGAACCGTGACAGTGCACAGTGCTTTGTTCAGTGTGTGAGCCCAGATATTTTTCTGGTTAGTTGCTCACATGCATTTCAATACCTTTTTGTATTTGATGCACCGTTAAGGCCAGCAAATAAAAGAGATGGAGAGCGAAGATCTATAACAAAGAAACTGTCCGAGTTTCATAACCATTTCCCTATTAACTATGCTATGAACACCAAACGAAACCGTTTTTATTTCTACATTTGATTTGTTTGTATCAATAGTGAGAATCAAACAGCAGTCGTGCTTAGCAAAGTAGTGTTGCCAGCTAGTGAGATACTGGCTTCGCCCTTAACCTTGACAAAAGAACCTTGAAAAGATTAAATATATATAATTGTTGATTGTTGCTCTGTGTAACATGCGTTTTTGCTCACCCGAGGGAACTGGTGCTAGTTTATAATAATTGACAAAAGACTCGAGTGATAACTAACTAGTTTTGTCTTCAAATTGGCAGTTATAAGGCCACATAAATGTTTTCATGTACTAAAATAATAGAAATGAAGTTGTTATTTAAGTTAACGAGAAGGGCAGCAAAAATGCAATGAATTACATCATAAAAGTTTTTAAATGTAAAGTTTTTAAGTTTTTAATGTAAATGTAAAGAAACAGAAATGACGTGGTGCTTAAAGTCATATGCTTATGGTTGATTTGAGTAACAAACTAGACTTCCCATGACTTCCAAAAAGTTCTATTTGGCGCTAGCAAAGATTATTCATCGTATAATTGCAACAAAAAATAGCTATTTACAGGAAATGAAAGCTAAGAGAGAAAGAGAGAGAGAGACAGAGAGAGAGAAAGACAGAGAGAGAGACAGAGACAGAGACTGAGACAGAGACAGAGACAGAGACAGAGAGACAGAGAGACAGAGAGACAGAGAGACAGAGAGACAGAGAGACACACGGACAGAGAAAGAGAGAGCGGTCTGAAATTTAAATGTCAGACTGATCTCGATTGTGATTTTAGAACAAAACAAACACGAGTGATTTTTATTCTTCGAAGCTTATATTCGGTTCTAGTTTAATTTCATAAGTAAATATACAAAAAGAAAAACATAAAACTGTCCTGGCTTTTAAAAAGGAAGCGGGCGGAGCCGCTCAGTAAACGTAGGTTGTTTTACTTAAGCTAAAACTCCCCCGGCCGGCAATCGCCGACGACATTTTCTCATGGCGTATATTGGCGGAGCTGCTCCCAGGTCAGGTCGCTGAGCTGTTTGTTTATAAACCAGGATTCTTTGATTCGACTCGTTACCCAAACAAGGTACAATTGATGATCTTTGTATACACTTCCGTTATAATGAGAACAGTTACGGACAAGTGATCTCTGTGTCTTTTATCATTACTATTGTTATTATTATTACTGTTGTTGTTGATAACGATATTTTTCAGTATTATTAGCAGTAGTAGTGGTATTGTTGTTGTTGTTGTTGTTGTTCTGTAGTTAAGCAGCATTTTCAGCATCGATTCAAATAAGTTCAGCAATAGCGACTTTATTCTTGCAATGACGATTTGAATTTAGTGGTAGCGATACTTCACTGGTTTTGCGACAACTGGACTCTTGTTCATGCAGAAAGTTTTGAAACATTCAACAGACCGGCAAAACAAGCTTGCTTACCGTTTCGATACTAATAAACGTCTTCAGAAACTGGGAAGACTTATGATTTAAGATTCCAACAGATTTCTTTTTCTATCTTAAATTAACTATCTAAGTCGTCAGTTCAGTTCACTGCTAAACGTGCATACTGTCACGTGGCTGCTGCCCAATTGTCTCGTACTGTGAAATCAAAACATCCTTTACAAAATAGGTTGAAAGACAATATTTATAATGTCCGGCTTTAATATGCTTAAAGCAATCCAGCTCCCATGTTCCATAACGTCTGTGCTTGCATAACTCTTCTTCCTTGGGAGCGACAGCGATGACAATAAGATCAGGAATCAAGAACAAAATTCGGACAATTCTGGTTTATTCTGCGCATGTCTTCAGTGTATGAGTCAGCAGAACTCGCCATATACTTCCTTTTCTTGGGGCCCTAAATACAAGGGCAAATATTTGAAGAGCTGTTATTTTAAGAAAATAGTTAGGAGTCTTTAATCTAGGGCTGCGGTTCCACTATGTACATCAATATAACTAGTGCAACAAGCGCGTTGAAGCTTGCTAATAACAGGCGTCGAAGCTGTAAAGCATGCTAAGTTTCACGGGTGGAACCAGGCAGCTTCACTAGCAAATATAACTGTACTAAACAAGCATAAATGTACAAACATATACTATCCGCACTCTAAAACTTACTAATCGGCGAGTACAAAGTTGTCAAGACTTGAATATGATTGATCTCTCGCGGCGAACGAGAATAATAGTTTGCGTGGAGGCTTGAATATCATGGCAAACACAACACATTTTTTTATTTTTTATGTTTTTTTTTTGAAAAAAATAATATCCAACATTGCAGTTAAATTGAACAACGATTATTAGTAAAATGTTATAGAATATTAAAACTTAATTATTTATTTTCAAAAATAACATTTTCTTACATAATTTCTTAAGTTCAAGAACACAAAAAGAGTATAAATTACAAACTATTCAAATGGTTGTTGATTAAAAAAATGGACTTATCATACCTTTTTGAAACTGGAAAACTACCGGAAGGACAAGTTAAATGACTTTGTTATAATGGTTTATTGCCGGTGCAGAAACTAGCTGCCGTATGTCGGCGTTTTGTTCACTAGTTTGTCAAAGAGTGTTCTGTTTTTCGAAGAACATACCCAGTTTATCTGCTAATTTCTGACAGAAACGAGCGTGCTATTCCACTATTTGCTAAACGGCAAATAAATTGCCAATTCAAAGTCCTTATTGTGAATCAGTTTCTAACTTAATGTATGATATCATCGACAAATCGGCACCTTCCAATATTCTGAACTTATTTACTATGGCTAAAAATGTACAATCTTATAACATAACATTTTCTTCCTCAAATAAATAACTGTTACTTTCAAAGTTTCCCGTATAGAAATCAGTACAGAAAACTTTCTTCTCGAGAACCGGATCAAGAACTTGGAATAGATCTCCAAACAATTTGCGAAAGCTAAGAAAAAGGGCGTTCAAAACAGGACTACATGAAATCCTTATAAAGATTCTTCAAAATGAAGATACATATATTGATACACTCACAATATTATAGAAAGAAGTAAACACGCCCAGATTAACATCTCAACCTTTAGTTGATACTGATAAACACATAAAAATAGTCAAATGAATTTCCATTTCTACTGTTCTACCAATGATTTATATTATTTATTTGCACCTTTCTTCTTCTTTATTTACCTTTGTTCTTCATTTTTCTATTAATCATCTACCTAGCTCGATCAGCTTTGCTTCTAGCGGGTTGGTAAAACGTTTCCTGCTGTAAACTTATCATTTGTTGCTATAGTAACACTTCCTTTGATTATCTTCAGCATTTGCGAATGTTTGAAGCGTCAATAGGACGCTTCGTAGACACAAACGACCAATATCTTTTATTTAATCAGCTGAATTAAAATCGGCTCCGGTCGGGAAAAGAAAATTATGTCTGTGCAACTTACGAACCATTCGGTTCATTGATTAGTGGATTGACAGCGATAACCCAGAAAAATAAAGTTCAATAGTTAATTATCGATAGGAAGTTGACGTATATTAGTAACGCAAAAAGTAAGAAAAATATACGAAAGACGAAGGTCAGACACTTCATATATTTTTGCTGTAAAATTGGATTTCGATATCCCATCTTGGAAATTTGGTTAGCTACATCGCACATATGCGCAGTCGCTATTCCTTCAGAAGATTTGAATCCTGAACGGACCTGTATTGACCGTCCTGGTTTATATGCTTTTCATTGATATACAAAACTTGTATGAGCTCAGGATTATAGAAATACTAATACGGGTTTGAAAATATGGCACTTAAAACGACCTTTAATACTTAGAACTTTTCAAACTTCCGCTTTTTTGCAAGACATAGCGATTAGTTGCTGCTTGCAGATGAACACAGTGTGAAAATAAAACGAAAAACTACAATAACTTTTTGACTCATTCAGTAATATGAATTGTTCGATGGCCGAGAAAGGCCGCTTAACATTTTTTCTGCCTGAGAACTTCCAATTTTTTTCTGGTCAAAGATTTTCATTTTTTTGTAACCAAGGATTTCCAAATACTTTTTCTCACATTTTTGCGACACGGATTTCCAAGAAAAAAATAATATCCAAACCGGGATTTCTATTTTTTTTTCCTGACTTCAGACATCCGGACGTCAGACTCACACTTCAGACTTCGGACTTAACGTGGTACGATATATCACAACGGCAAGCTTTATTTTCATTAATTTAACGGCGGAGCATGGTGGAGTGGTTTTTCGTGTTTGGCTCATAATCCAGAGGATGTGTTCTGTTCTTGAGCAAGGCACTGTTTTTCTCAACATGTTCCAGTTCGACTCTTTTAATTAGTAAGTTTTTGCTGGTGTCCTCTCCACGGGAAAATCCCAGGTTTTCCCGAGATAAGGTCGGCATTTTGTCTTTGGTCAGTTGGCGTACAGTAGCCACTTAGTAAAGCAGAAAAATTGCTAAATGCTTTGTGGTCGGTAGATTGATCGATCAGCACTACTGAGTCGACCACGGTCGGTGTGTTTACTAACAACACACAGCAGTCCTCGCAACGATTGACAATGAGTGAACAAATTTTATTTACAGTGCAGTCTATATTTACATGACCACTAACGTAATTTTATCACGTCACTGAATGACTGAACTGAAATTCAAAACACATGTTAAAAAAGCCCAAATTTTTCTAAATACTTCAGAACCGATTGCAAAAGTTTCTATGTCTTTATGTTTTCTAAATATCTCCGGTCTTTCTACGTGTTAACGAAAATACCCGGATATTTGTAGTTAAGCCTTGCCGGATTGGTTCGCCAATGACTGTTTATTTTTCAGAATTCTGAATGAATTTCCTCGGTTCCATGGTTCGAGCACGAGAATACTAGATTGGCCTAGTTACGACGAGAGGGCCTGGAATAGAATATAATGAATGAGTTACATGTAAGCTCAAGTTTCGAAGATATGTACCATTAAAATTTGTGCAGCCATGCAGTGCGCATGTTGTTATCAATATCCTCCTCCGAGATACCCTTTCTTTTCAAACAGGCCTATCTCTGAACCAGTACGAACGAAAATCTACTTTCCCGACTCCCAAGTGGATATTTCAGGCGTGTGTCTGCTCGAAGGAACGGAGCGAAGGTTCAATCAAGACGGCAGTTTACTCCTGCGTTTATTTCCTGCAAGACTTGCGCCTCACCAGCAGTTTGTTACCAGCAACCAAGTGCCGGCCAGTAGCACTCTTACCAACCGCTGTGAGGTCCGTCCGCAGCAAACTAGAAACTCGCGTCAAGTGTCGGTAATCAAGCGCACTACATCAGTAACGCCGAGAGAGGAACCTGTCGCTGAGATTAGTACAGGAAGTGGACGTACCTCAAATCTAGAATCACCTGATGAGCGCACTTATCCAACAAGTAAACGATTGAAAACTCCGGAACCACTGGAAGAGCCCACTTCTGAAGCCGTACACGATGTATCTGAAGTTTTGTGTGCGAAAAGCCAAATATTGCCCGACAAAAATGCCCTTGAGGGTTTAACCACGATGAGGCGCGAAGCGAGTCCAGTATCATGCAATGAGCGCATTTCTCCTGGAAATATGTGTACTTCTTCCAGTCCGGTACCACTTCGCGAAGATCTTTCTCAGAGTGGTGACGTTCCGAGGGAGGGTACAACGAAGCAAACTGCACCTGACAGACACACTTTTCAAGGCGTCATCTCGAGAGTTGAACCCCCACGTCCTTCAGCTTCGCGAGAATTGGACGACGCGATTACCTTCAAACATGGTGTTGTTAATTCCTCTGACAGTGTCCGAGCTCTTTCAGTTATAAAGCAAATAAAACAAACACCAATGGCACAAAATATAAAGATTCCACCCTTTTCATATGCGCCCGCCACTGCACAACAAAATGAAAGAGTTTATCAACAAGATCCCGCGAGATCAACTGTACACCAGGTTCAGCAAACCTATCAGCAAGATTCCATGAGAGCGACTAAGAAGGGGCTTAAAGTCAAACTTAAAAAAAATCGGGAAAAGAAGCCCCGCAAGAACTATAACCGAATCAACGCGTGGAATGGTCCCTCATACACGGATCTTATAACAAATGCCATTACGTCTGCAGCCGATCGCAAAATGATAGTGGCCGAGATTTATGACTGGCTTATACAGCACGTTCCCTATTTCAACGAGCGCCAAGATTGCGAGTCATCACAAGGCTGGAAGGTAAAATCAATTCTAGGAGAAAACAAATATCCAGATTTTATTTTAATTTGACTGATTTGGCTGCTTTTTCTTTTGGTTCGAGTTTTTCGAAAATACAAAGTTTAGGCAGTTATGTTCGCAGCTTGGAAGTTGTGTTGTTCGATATTTACCAAAGACGTTAAGATATTTTGAATTAAATCCGACTAAAACAACTTTAAACCAACAAACGTGAGGGAAAACTATACAACTTTTTTCGTAAACATTTCGCCAGTAAGCCCTGGCTAATGAGGGATTCATCGTTTAAAGTGCTATAACCAAAGGCAAGGAAAGCTATAGAAAGATGAATACTATAAAAAGTAAATATTATGAATTAAAAATGTGCAGCGCAAAGTCAAACAAACTTTAACTGTTGTACAAACACTATCAAACTTATTTAGTAGCACAACTTGTTTATCTATAACCATAAACAACTTGGTGGTGTAATGGGTGCTTTAATCTGGGAGCTTAGGCTAGGATTCTTGTCGATTTTAGAAAAATGCTATGTAGTGTGTGTGTACGTGATGTGTTTTACATAATTAAGAGCTGGCAGTTTACTCTTTTAGAATAGAAGATAATGCTTCGTTTTGTCTATTGTATTTTATTGTAATACAGATTTTAACAGTGTTTTGTTTGGTGATTAAATACACTTACAGAAATATATTTTAGCGAACCTGGAAGTCTATTTTTTTTGGATAATATGTGATGTACGAAAGTGTTTTCCTGTTTTATAAAATGAAGTTGATCCTCCAAAGTTACATTTTACAAAAATTCTGTGTTTTCTTAACTCCGTTTTTATTCATTGTTTATTAGCATTCCTTTAGCTGCTTTTACAAAACGTTGTAATTTTGCATAAATAAACATTTGAAATGAAGCCTCAGCTGCCGGTAACCTACGCTACACAGAGTCTCGGATTTTGAGAACTGAACCATTTCAAGCAAACTATTTTTTTTATCCTTTTATTTTACTCTGGTTTCGTTCTTTGAAAACAGTCAAAATTCTCTTTTAAAAACATTTAAATTTTCGGTTGGACCAATTCCTTTCGGCAAAATTAATATGGCTGGCATCTTAGCTAATCCCTGAGTTATCAGTAAGATTTTTCAATTACCCCGTTGTTTTATAGACATTAGGCCATTTCAAAAGTACGGCAGAGGTTAAAAAGTTTTTTCGTTGTTGGTCAGTAAAATCGAAATTGATTAACTTGCTTCTCCGAAACCAAGTCAAGTGCTTGTCTTTGTTAAGTATTCCATTTGGTCGCCAGTACGTTTGGTACATAGTTCTTTTGAATTTGATAATAAAAGTAGTTTTAAAAAACGCACTTTTTCCAAGCGTTTTGAAAAGCATTTTACAAGGCAAAAGCTTTTAACAAACAAACCAAGAATAACAAAGTTGAAGACAATAAGACATACCTAATATCAACTACTAGTTCAGTGTGGCTGAAGTAGTTGCCCAGATCTGGGGAGGGCTGTAATTACCCGGCGCGCATTCTTTTTCTATTACATTAACACGGGACAAAACAATCAACCACAATCTGTTTTTATTCATGTTTCTTTTAAAAAAACCATAAAGTGCATAAAACGTGTGTTTCATATTTATAGTTTAAAGGTGAGAACAACTTTTACAAGAACATAGAAGTCCTGTACGACTGTGCTCACATTTTCAGAAGAATTTCAGAAAATCTCGGGCTCGGGTTACGAAGCAGAAAGGCACATCAATATGTTTTAACATGAACTCATAGAAAAAAAACTGGCTAAAAGAAACGAAAAAAGAGCGAGTCCTAATCAAAATTATCAGAGACAAAGCGCTAACTCTTCTGTTTTTCATATCACTTTCTAATTTATACAAACACGAACGTGACAGTTTTTGAAACCAATTATCGGGTGCTGAGATAGAAAATAACTTGGCGCTTCTTCAGAGTGAACTGAAAAATGCTAATGTACCGTAAGCTCTTTTCTCATCAATGCAGACTTAAAAAACGTGTGTAAATTAAAATGACACTTTAAACGCTGCTATTAACATTAAAAAAGAAGAAACAAATTTTGAGAAACTTTATACGCTCGCTTTTTGCTGAAGGACATCATCGAATATTTCTGCTTTTCAAGAGAAAGCAAAAGGACGTTCGTGTTACGTGATTTTGTTAATACTTTTGGAAAGTTGTCTCCTTCTTTAATACTAAACAAGTATATTTTCAAGAGATTCAAGTAAATGGGGGACACAATGTGTTGTGAGTTTTAATCAACTAATTTTTAAGTTAAAGCGCTTTAAGAAACAAGTAACACCAAACATTCAACTCAAGAGATTCAAAATAAATTGCAAGCTGGTCCGAGATTAATCATCAAGAAATGCAAAATGAATTGTTGACTGTTAGTTATGGTTTATGAGTTTTGGGCTTTCGTTAATTGGTCAATTATGCGGTAGTTTTAAACAGCACCAAAGAATTCTTCGAGAGAAACAGAATGAATGAGCATTTGTAATGATGGGTAATTGACAACTGCCGGATTTCTACTCCTCAAGACAATGCAAATGATGGTAGCTTTATGGGTTTTCGTCAACTGATTCAAAATCTAGAGCGATTGACTCCAACCAATTCTGCTCTTCCAGAAAAGCAAAATAAATGATTCCTTTTTAGGTTTCGAAAAGCTGGAATAAAAAACACCAGTCATATATACTTTTTAAGGTAATCAAAATGAGTGGTCGTTAATTATATGGGTTTTAACACTGAGTGATTTAAAAGTAACATCTCAGTTATTTTTGACAACTAGTTAAGAAATTAGAGCAAAACAAACCAATCACAAAATTAATGGATGGTAATAATATTGGTTTCGATAACTGATTCAAAGTTAGGCCATTTTAAAAAACAAACAGCATCAAAGATGTTATGGGTATGTATGGTTTGTGTTACCTGATAAATTAGAACTTACGTATCGAGAAAAAAAATCAAATACATCAACTATATGGCTATTGATCTGAAGAGCTGCAAAACGAACGGTCGTGTTACGGCTTTTTTGCAAACCACTGTGGTGTTTAGATATTCCGTACGAAACATCGAGCAACACAAGAAACTCTGTCCTGAAAGTTATGTAACATGAGTTGAATTCAACGCGGTATGCAGAAATAACTTCATCTGCAAATAATTCAAGCACTGTTTAAGCTTTTCAAATATGTTACCGGAGATGGTTTTCTTGCGAGAACGATTGAAAGAGTTACAGTAATGAAAATGCGAGCGCTGAAGCAAATTCATGCAGTATAGCGTCCGGTGGCGGCCCGTGCGATAAAATGTTTACTAAGCTAATACAGCATCAAATTAAAAGGCATTGATACTTGACAATTGTGTTTGCTAAAAGTATTACTTTCACAAATACAACCTCTTTGATCAGTATACTTTGAATAAGAATGAAAGGGTGTAGTTTTGAAAAGCAGCAGCTTTGCATGGGACCAACCGGCGCGTGAAGGTATTCCCTGTATTGTCAATATCAGTAAAGAGTTTATTTTGAAAGAACAAGGAATAAACCGGGTTACAGAGAAACCAAAGCCAAAGGAGCTTGGTGTAACGTAGTCACGTGACTGTGCAGCTATAACCTAAGTTCAGCTGTCTTTGTGACCACTACGTGCCAAATTACAATGGCTTAGTTCATTTAACTTGTATTTACGTCCTCCACGAGTCCAAAGTACCAAGCACAATAATAGACTCGATTTATTTGTTTGGGTCAGAGAACAATGCATGTATATTACTCATTATTTTTCTCAACTTTACCCAGCGATTTATCGCATTAAAAAATACTACCCTTCAACTACTGGCTTGAATACTTCGTCTTTTTGTTTTTCTTGAAATGGAAATCGGCCATGGTTAATCGAAAATTCCACCCAATCTTATTCTTGTCCAACTCATGTACTTGCTGTTCCCAATCAGATCTAACTTTAGTTCTCTGTTTTCAAAAACTCCATGCTTCAGAGACTTATTTCTTGTTCGTATTGTGGAATTCTCTTCTGGAATTGGCAAACTCGTTCAAAAACTGAAATCAGGTTGTTCTACTTTGATAGACTAAAAACTCGGTTTTCCAGCTTGACGAAAACATGAACTTACAGGTAAAAGATAATTTACATAAATTGCCGGTGCAACAACATAATGTCTTTTATTCTAACTGTTATAGTCTTTATACCAATGTATTTTTAAAGTTTTTCAATAGTTATATATTTTATGGTGATCAGGAACTTTATTTCGGTTCTCCAGAGGTTGGTATATCATTTGCACCGGGTACACGGGTTTTTGTGCGTCACTTTGAAAGTAACACATGGTATTTTGTGTTTCGACATGCCCAGTGGGCGAATCTTTAAATAAAGAATAAATAAATGAATGCAATGACAACGTTCAGTTGGCTTGTGTTTGTTTGGCTTCTGTGGGTCGAAAGACAATGCCTCGATTTATTCGGCTTTTGTTTTTGACCTTTGTGTATTATAAGTGCATTGTAAAATGAATCGGTTTATTTAGTTCGTCCAGCAACTGAATACTTTACCTTGGCCGCGCTCATTTGAAGAAGGACTGGGAAGGAAAAAATTGTTCGTTTTGTCAGTTGTAGTTGAAGACGTTCAGTAAATTAGGCGTTACAGCTGTAGAACCGACACACAGTTTTGGTAAAAAAAGGGTTGAACTTTTCTACTAACCGAGAATCAGCGCCACTGTGCAAGCTTTATACTACGAGGTACTCGTTTGAAGGCCTCGTTTGCACTATGCCGTCTACGAAAATCGTTCCAAGTGCAAATAGAAAGCCTATCCGCTATGTGTTTTTCAACTAATAAAAATAATAATATTAATAATAATAATAATAATAATATTGATAATAATAATAATAATAGTATTATCATCATTGTCATCACCATCAATATCATCATCAAAGCAAACACATTTCGGCGACATCTCCAGATAATCAAGGATATATTTTTAATATTGTTAGTTACTGTATAACCATTGCCATAACAGAATTTTTTGTTAACATTTCCCAGAATGCTGTTCGTCACACGTTGTCGCTGAGGAGGCGTTTTGTCCGGGTTCCCAAGCCACACTCAACCACACCCTGGTATAACTCTTATTGGACCATAAATGAACGAATCATCGGCGACATTTCGGATCTTCCACCTAGACGCAGAAAGATCGACAACAGGCGGAAAAAGAAGCCTTCTAAGAACATAAATAGTCCTGACAGCCCCGGTTGTACCACTGTAAATGCAAATACTGATCAATTGGAAACTTCTTTTTCACCCAGCAGCTAATGTATTTACTGTTCTAGATTTCACATGACCGAGAATGTGCGGAACAGACCCATTCTGGGACCTAAAGTCACCTTAGGCTGCGCATAATTGCCTTAAATTGCACAAAGTTGCATGAAGCCGCACATAGTTGCCGTAGTTTGAGGTCGTTTTCCTTAAATCACCTTAAGTCGCATTAAGGAATGAAAACGGATCCCAGAATAAAGTTGTTGTTAACCAAAGTCGGTCCAATTAAGTTGCCGTCTAAAGTTGCGTAATTCATTTTTCTCACATCGCCTCTAATTTCTTTAAGTCGCAAAAAGTTACGGCGACTTTCGGTCCCAGATGGAACGAATGAACAATTACAATATTTTCTTTCAGTATAAGGGCAAACTTAAAATTTTTGCCCAGATTTAAGAACATTTCAAGAACAATGTCATGTTCTAGCTCTGGTTTAGACCAATTAAAATAAATCTTGAACAAGGGAAGATATTCTATGTATAAAAGTGAGAACAATCTAAATACATATCAGCTCTCCCCAGTCTACAAAGTGTTGTTCGGCTACTCAACTTCACATGCTCCTTGACAAAGGGCTCTGGATGGAGCCTGAAAGCTCGGACTTTCAAATTTAAGTTGGAGATAACGAATAACTCTTTTTCATCAATCTAAATACATATGTTCCATCCAACCGGTATATTGATAGCTTTGATTTTTGTTGCCCTAAAAAACTTGTGTTCATATCAGCCTTTCTTAGGCAGTGTTTTTATGATACCTGATCAAGTTTCTTTCCGATATACGACCTCAAACTGGTGCCATTCTAAGGTTTTATATTAATTTGCAAGATACCTTCTAAAATCTCATTCTGGTATACGGGTCTTTCCATTTAAGCTTGGAACAAAATCTATCTGTCAAACGGGAGTGAAACTCGTTCCGGTATTTTGTAAAAACCATCTTAGTCGATAGCCGTAAATTAGGAGTAGCTTATTTTAGTTAGTTTTCTATATCATGGTGATAGTCATATTTTTTCTTGTATCAAGGAAAAGAACGTGTCTCTTAGTAATACTTTAGGCTTTGACTATTAACGGACTTTATCTTGTCAGAAGTGTTTTAAAAATGAATTTGCGTATTAATGTCGTTATAGCTGAAGATCCGTAATTTGCACCAAAATGATTAGCCAGTTATTTTTTAAAAAATGAATTTTTTTGAGGATCAATCAACTCTGACCCGCATGCACGGGTAGTTACATATAATTATCCTTTATCCTTCTAGAAACTATATAATTAATCAAAGGGAAAAAAATGATGCGAAAAAAGCTATCTCGTAATGGACAATATGAGAAAAGAAATAATATTTATAAATCGTTTGTGTCTATATTGTAACAGTTGTTTTTCCTCCTTTTAATTGGTGTGTAACTGATTAAGTTAATGCTGGTTAGGTTTTTGACTAATTGCGACACGTCGTTAACTAGCTCCTGTACGTAAAATTGGGCGATTCTGGAGGACGGGACATATAATTGGTGATGATCTGGATGTTTTCATGGTTTTAGCTATTACTAGGGGGGAGGGAGGAGGGGGTTGGTGTTATGGGAGACTGACATGTTTTTTAAGAAGTCTGTAGATTTTTGAAGAAGTTTGAAGAGGGACGAAGTTTGGGTTATTGTAATATTGGTAAAACATTAAGTCATATTTTGTCCGGGACTTGACAGATCGATTATTTCCATAGCGTTGCAGTAACACTAACTCAAATTTTCCCCTGCACAATCTTGAATTGGTCTAAAATAAACATTAAAACAATAAAACCTATTTACCCCATTGTGTATCGATAACTATCTAAACCCAGGGAAGTTTCAGCTCTTTTGGAGAGCCGCATGGGAAGGGGATGGGGATCATTTTAACGATCAATTAAGTATCACCCAAAACTAAACGAGGTCTCCATTGGCGGGAATGTAGCAACTCTCGAAGTAAAGGCCACTGTTCGATGAACTGCTCTGCTTGTCGGAGACTCCACATGGGGTTGAACTTTCACCTTCAAACATTTTGAGAAAAGCGTGATAACTCCCCGCCGAAACTCACGACTGACCAGGCAATAGATCAGGGGATTGGAAGCTGAATTGGCAGCTGTTAATGTCACGAAGATGTTGTAAAGCACAAAATAGTAGCTGTTCCGAGAGAGTGTGGGTATGTACACGGTCATCAGGCGGAACACGCTTGATGGGAGCATGGTGACAACAAACACCAGTACCAGGGGGGTAAGGATTTGCTTTGTCTTCTCAAATTGTCTCATCCCCACTCGTTGAACCTAAGAAAGTAACCAGTTATGAAAAAGTTGAACGGAAGGACACTAGATGCGCTCTTCGACTAATTTTGTAAATGTTTGAGATCAGTGTAAGTTTCAAAGGGTCACTTTTCGTTAACATTTTCTCAAGCGGGGAGCTGGGGTTCTGACTGTGACGTCATAAGGCGTCATAAAGCAATACTTGCTATAACGAAAACAATAATAACAGTAATAACAATAATACTACTACTACTACTACTACTACTACTAATAATAATAATAATAGTAATGGTAATGGTAATAGCACTAGTACAGTCATAATAATAATAATAATAATAATAATAATAACAATAAAAATAAGAATAATAGTAATAATAAAGTACTGGTCAGCTAATGATTAGTGGGACTTAACTTGTAGTGGAATACGCTAACAAACTCGTTGCCTGTTAACTGCTCAAAGTTAAAAAAACTATTAAACTGCAAATAATATAATGACATCACAAAATTACATAGCCAGATCTTGAAACCACAATTTAGAATGTGTAATGTGCGCGTGTATCTGTGCCGGCGAGTGCCACAGAAAAGTAATTTTGTCGAGTACACTGGTATCTGTGTAATATGCGCGTGTATCTGTGCCTCAAGAGTTCCTTCCGGGAATGAGTTCTCGCAGATTGACCTCGATGTTCCTCAACTATTTGCTGGTTGTTTAAAATTGAACGTTTTATTATTTTATATTTATTTTTATTTCTCAATTGATTTTGGTTATTACTTGCTTATCTCTTATTTTTCGTTGCACGCGCATCGTTTGTTTTCGTATTGTCTGTACACGCTTGTTTGTTTGTTTGCTTTGATTTGCTTATTTTCCGTTTGCATTTTCGTTATCTTACGTGTTTTGATGGAGTCGTTAACTGTTTGAATTTGATTTTTAGTTATCATTGAGTAACTGTGCTCATTTGGTGGGTGGCTCCGCCTAAAATGTTCTGCAATTGGTTTGGGATTTAATGGAGCCGAAACCAATTGTAGAATTGCACACATTTTAGGAATCCCACTGATGATCAGTTGCTGTTTTTATTTTTTATTCTATTTATTTTTTACATTTATTTTGAGAAAGGGATTATTGTCTTCTGTACAATTCAAATTCACAGAAAAGTAATTTTGTCGAGTGCACTTGTATCTGTGTAATATGCGCGTGTATCTGTGCAGGCGAGTGTCGCAGAAAAGCAATCTTGTCGAGTACACGCGTATCTGTGTAATTTGCGTGTGTATGTGTGCGGGCGTGTGTTCTTGTCATGTACGCGTGTATCTTCATGTACGGGCGTGTGTTCTTGTCATGTACGCGTGTATCTTCATGTACGGGCGTGTGTCAAAAAAGAATGCTTGTCGTCTACGCGGTGTGTATATTTATCGTGTGTTTTTTTGCTACTGGTTTGATATTTCTCCGTGTGTTTGTTTTGTATGTGTACTTTATGCGATTCATTTCTAGTGGGTGTCAACCAGGTACGGATTAGGGTTTGAAATTCGCTTGGAAAATGAGAGGATCGCCACTAACTGTTGACATTAGCTTTTTGAAATATTGTTTGTTCTACGTTGGCGACTACAACAAATGTTAGTTTTAATCAGCAGACTTAAGCTGACGGTGACAATCTTCACTGAGTGCATATTTGATCCCACTGATACAATTTACTTCGTTTAAAACTGTTCTAAGTTTTCAAGTTTGACCTGTGAACGAACCATTATCGGAGGGAGATCATTGAAGACGGAAAAATATCTGAAAATCCAAACCGGAGCCAAAACATTTTAAAATCAACTTTTGCGGATGCGTTATTCTCATGCAGCTGAATCAATTTAGCTTCAGCTGTTAACGGTTCTTCTTCAAAATAAAGACCCCTCGGTATTCTGACACAATTATCTAACTTGGTGTAAATGTATAGGTCGTCAGTTCGATCAAAACCAAAACGAGTACTGGGGTACAAATCAGTTATTTCTATAAAGTTGTGAAAACTGGACGGGGAACCGCTATACAAAATATCACTAGAAAACTAGTGCATTTTACATCTGAGTTTTATCAAGAGGCGACAGCAATACTACATTTAGAGGTCCAAAAACATCAAGAACACTTTTCAAAAGAACATTTGATCGTAAGGCTGAGATCTGCCAAAAAAAAACCCAGAACGTTTAACCTCTGGCCAATAACTATAATTCTTTAAATGAAAATGAATGTAAGTCATTCTGATGGTTTTTCCCATGCGTACATGCTTTTAAAATTAAGTCGTTTTGGTATTTAAACAGATTGGAAGGTAGAAACTGTGGACTTCAAAATCAAAACACCAAAGGACTGTACGTGTTATATGGGAAAATTAAGCAAAACAAACTGGGCGTATTTTTACCTGGTTTGGGAATTGATTGAAGTTGAACTGGGTCTGCAGTCTCTGCCGCAGAGCTGTGCTGTGGTTGTTGATTCGCTGGGATATTTGGTAATACGTCCAGCAAATGAGAAAGAGAGGAAAAAGAAACCAAAACATTGTGACCATAATCACATACACCTGAGCAACCTGGTTCAATGTCTCCCTCCCTGGCCACTGTACATTACAAATCTGAAGATCTGGCTGGTAGCCCATAAAGAGAAGCAATGGAAAAACAATGAAGAAAAACGACGCCACCCATATGCCGGTTATAACACAACTTGAAACCCTTGCTGAACTGTGGAGTCTTCCCGCACTCAAAGACTGCCCAGAAGTTGTTCTGTATCGTTCAACAGCAATCGCAGCAATAGACCAAATAGATACTCCGTAAAAAACTTCACATAAAGGATACAGATAAAGGCAAACAAACTTGCCTAAAGGCCATCTAAACGGTGTTTGTTCCCTTATAACCGCGAAAGGAAAATTCAAAAGCAATATTCCCAAATCCGCAATGGCCAGGTTTCTGATGTAGTTTGTCATGGATGGGTTTATGTGAGGACGTTTGGTCATGATAATACACACCAATACGTTGCCTACAGCCCCGATGATAGCGATGGACACCTCCACAAACAGTCGGAAAACCGTATAACCGACCGGCTCTTTCCAGTAACTTGGAGGTATGGTAGAAAGTGAATTGTTATCAGCAGATTGGTTTGACATGTTCGAGGTGACAAATCCGGCCCTTTTTACCGTATGGTCACTGCTGGGCTTCGAAATATGCAAACGAATTGTCCAGTTAAACTGTTTGACATGAACAACCAAAGTTACTTTGTCTCATCAGATAGCTTCATCACTAACAGTTCTTTATATGTCTCGTTTTCAGTGCCTGTTTTGTATGAGCACTTGTAGCAACGATTCAGTGGCGAAGTTATAGGCAAATGAAATCTTCCTGACCAATCTTTTGAAATGAAATAGTAGTTCCCACATTAAAACTTCGCAGTAATCGACTTTAAATGTGTTCTTTTTCTTTTGTTCTACTCGCACAAGGCCGTCGATGTATGTGCTCCAATAGAATTTGAATTAGTCGAAGACAGCTTTATCGTAAGGTTTCACTGGAGTTTCTAATTTGTCAAAAGATCATTTACCATCACATGGACGATTCATAGGTTTAGCTCTATAAAGGAAGAACTCCGGTAAGTGATTATTCTCAGTTATTCTCGCCCTAACTGTGTATAATTCACACCTTGCCGCGAATTCTCGTTTACCTTGTCCTCTCTTTGTACATAAGACAGTATGGTAATGATATTTCCATCGCCAACCAATCGGCAGAACGCTTTAGCCCACTTGTAAATGTCCAGCTCTCTAGCTTTGATTCTATATGTGCAGATCGTTAACACTCGTGTTATTCACAAGAATATGGCTTCTGCAGTTTCAATTTGAAAACAATACAGTATAACAATATCCTCTTAATCGTTTTTTTATTTTTATAGAAATAGATTTTGCAATTTCAAACACATTTTTATTCTTGAAACTTTTGCAATTTTTACTTATGTAAGCTCATGTAGTTAATCCCCCGACACCGTCTACAGTAGATAAAGCAAAAATCGGTTAAGCTCGGCAAAAAAAGGGAAACCATTGACAGCAGCTCAAATTTCAGGGTCAGAATTATAAGTCGTCTTTTAATTAAGAAAAACTCAATGCTTTTCCCCTCGTAATCCGGACCAAAATACCATTTATTTACTAAAATGATTTTAGCTTATTTTAGTTTAGCACATATCTCACCGCTTCCTGCTCAAGCAGCTTGAATAGGGCAGGTGTATGTGAGTTTGTCAACGAGATCCCGCGTTTATCCAATCAGAATGCGGCAAGTATGTTCATTATAGTTGACGAACAAAAACTAAGTAAATCAAAGGTAGAAAAGCAATTTCTGCTTTCATGTTTATGGATATTTTCTGAGCTAGGCGGTTTAAATTCGTTATAATAGTATTTTTATATTACTAAGATAACATCTTTGGTACTGTGCATTCAATGTAAGAAACTGTTGCGGGTGTATTTTCACCGGCAGAGGTTTAGACAGCGCCCCCCGAATGTTGTCGCTGCCCACAAATTGATTACTACTATAGCTCACCTATAAAAAAATGATAATTTGAATCGGATTACATTTGTGAAAGGGGCTGTATTTGAGGGTTGTTCTATAGCATGAAGCCCATCAGTGTAATTCTTATCCACATTGTATAACCTTCAACTTTGGCATGAACGACATTTTTACAAGCTTTTCTTTTTGTGTAAGGGTTGGTTACAATACTTATAAACCAATAGTCGTTCTATTTTACCTTGGAAGCTTTTCAGGTACTCCTATATTTTTTCTTTTTACATTTGTTTATAACTTTTTATGTTTTAAAATGTTAAACATTGAGCGATTTGAAACAATTACATCCGTAAGAGCTTGAGAAAAGCTTTTGAAAAAATAATGAAATCAATTATGAATCTAAACTAAATTGGATTAGAAAGGGATCACGCAAACCCCACTCTTGAAAAGCTTTATATGTAAATATAGTTGTTGTGGGCAATTTTCAGTGGCACGTATAAATCATTGGATTTGTCCTTTAAAAAGTCTTTTTTGTGTTTGAATCAACAACGTTTTTCAGGTCTATGTTCGACTTAGATTTTATTCGCCTCTGGAATTTTAAGTTAAAACATTTTAGCCCACCAAAAAAAACTTTGATGAGTCATCTCTTCAAACGTGTGTTGCGTTTTAAACCAATCTATGACTTTTTAAAACATAGCCAGCAATTTTTTGCGTGTTTTGTTTTGTATGGCGCGTGTATCGCAGTGCTGTATTTACTCAAATAAACGCCGTCCCCGAACTAACCCAGCATTTGAGAGCAAATATACTAATAAACGCTTTAATCAAAAAGCGAGTACAGTACAATCTAGTTTAAACCAGCCTCGGAAATTTGTTTCCTTGATAGCAATGTTTTTCAGTTCGACGCAGCCGAGTTTACTTCAATGCTTTTATACACAAAGTCCCTCTCAGGCGGGCTTGTAATGCGCAGTTTTTCCAGTGACTTGTGCAAAGAGTTTGATATCAGCGTTTTGACTTTAAAACAATGTTTCAATTGAACTGCTAACGTTTACTTGCTGCATGTCATTTTTAAGAAATAAAATATTCTGGGAAAGATCGGGAAAATAAAGGAGATAACTTGGGCTGGACCGGATTTTATGTCAAAGGCCGTCACTAGTTAGTTTATTTATTTTGGCTGGTGTCCGCGTGGGCTCTGGGCTCGAGAATGGAGTTGCGCCCAACTCTTTCTTTGTCAGCGGTGCCAAAAACTGCGCAAGCGTATTTCATAATAACAATCTAAGATTTTTGACAATTTGAACTATATTACCCGACTAACTTGCCAATTATTTCCTTGCCTGACTCTTTTGAACAAAATAAGTTGCCTACTTCAGTCACAGAGGAAAGTATTCCACATATATGTGAGTGCTGTCCATCGGGCAATCGAAATGGGAAATTCCATCTCTCCTCATATCGACAATGCTCGAAAGACTGGGGTGTGTTCTCTCTGTGGTCAGGGACTCAGCGAGGTAAGATTGAAACTTAAAGGTTCATACTATCGATAAGAAAGAGGAATCTTTACGTTTTTGTAGATCTACAAAACCAAGATCGATCGGTGCAACTTCTACTTGGAAACTGCGTGCATGGTTTTAAAAAAAAACAACCTGATAGATGTAACTTAAATCTTAGTTTGCGGTTTTGGGCAAAATCAGCGAACTTGTATTTCTGTAGTGAACTTTTAATTTGTATCGACAGTTCTCCTTTGATATTTCTACAGATTGATTGCATTGCCATTGTGCTGTAGAACTCGCTTTAACATGGCAGAAACTTAATTTGCAGGAATAAAATTAATTCCGAAGACCTAACCACCAAGCCCATCTCCCTTTGGCCGATTTCGTGACCAGAATTTGAAGACTGCTGATTTTTTTTGTTACAGTAAAATTTGTCTGGTTAATAGTAATAACAGGTCATGAGATACACACAGATTGGTTTTTCATCACAGATGTTTTGTTGAACTGAACTGACCTAAGTGGCAGCACATTTTTGAGGGGGCAGGGGGGGGGGGGGGGTTGAAGAAATTGATTATATTT
>JAOBYE010636630.1:0-12013 GCA_025403585.1 Parazoanthus swiftii
CATTTGAACCTACATATGTGTACAGAATGTTGAACCAGATCAAGTCATCTCTATCGGTCAGGGTAGGTATTTGCATGTTTAAGGTTTTTATTATACCTTAATAGTAATCTTGACATCATGTACAATAGAAGTTTATGCGTAGTTAAAAATAATAGATTTGCACAACCAGTTTACAATCTGTTATAAGCACTATCATTTTTTTAGACCTCTTATTCATGCTGTACATAATTTCTTTTTTGAAAGGCAGAGTGAAGCTAAATAAATAGGAAAAGGGTTTATTGCAATTGGGACACCTTAAGGGAAGAGTTTATAAGTTATAATTATATTTGATGGCAACACAAAGCTGCTTATTTGACTCAAAAAATTATTTATCTCCCTTTTTATAGGGGCGACAGGAAGATGCCGAGGAGTTTCTGAGCTGTGTGTTGAATGGACTTCATGACGAGCTGCTCCAACTTGCAGCACTTGTCAAGCCACAACCACAAGGTATATCATCATTGTCTGTGTATGAGTGATACACAGTGTAGGACACCAAGGTGTTAGCACTTTCATAGGGAGCATTCATTTTTTAAAAGGGGGGCGGGGGAATCCTTCTCACAGGTTGTACAAAACTTAAAGAACACCCCCCCCCGTCCTCTCAAGTATGATATCAAATTTGCAACCCACCCTTAGTCAGGTCATTTTACAGGTTTTGTTACTCTTTGTTTTCCAAAATAACATGAAGGCAGGCCAAATTATTTGAATCACTAAATAGATTAAAATTTTTATCAAATTCAAGTTATGTTCAAAACAAAAGGAAAAGGGGTGGAACTAAGCAATCATTGACAAAAGTCTTGCTCCTTTTTTGAGTATAACAATTATAATAATATCAATAATAATACTATTAATAATAGTAATAATAAGTTACTGAATTTCTGTTATATTCCGGTTGTCAATGAAAGTTTTCCAATTGTGTATTACAATGTTGAACCCATACATAAAACTACCAATAATTATGTGAATGGCCAAAATTGATAAATAATGAAAAAACATACTAAAATCAAAAATAATTGACCAAGCTTAATATTAAGTTTTCTTTAATGAATTAGTCTTCAGAGCTTTTTTAACTCCTGTTTACAGAAGTCATGTTTCTGATAGGACTAGGGATGTTATTCCATAGCTTAGGGGCAACCGCTAAAAAGACAATCCCCAAGAAGTGTTAAATACTTGGCAGAACAGTACATCCTTTTGCACAACCACAGATTTAGCTATATATAGGCACTAACATCATGTTATTCTTAAATTGTTATTGGTTGTAAGAATCCTGACATGACTGTTTCCATTTGACTTAACGCAGCTTCCACCGACTTGCAACCTGTTGACACCCCTGAAAGTGGAGTCACTGAAGAAAAAGAGCAGGATGATGAGGGAGACTGGGAACAAGTTGGGCCAAAAAACAAGTCCAGCATTACCAGAAGGGTCTGTATACAGGTTGTTATAACTCAATAGTTGATATTGGAACCGAAAGGAACTTTGGGTACATTAATATTTAGTGGTAAATTATAATGATAATGATGGCAGTGATAATAATAATTATAATAATAATAATATTGTATTATGATGAACCTACACTCGACATTATGCAAAGTCGATGCTAATAGCAATATATTATGTGTGCTCCTTGAACCCCCACAGTTTGTTTCGGTTCCAGTATTGACTGCTGACCATGACAACCTTTTCTGAAATGAGCTGTATATCTGAGAATCTCAAAATATGTAACCTGGGTTTGACCTAATTTACGGTACATATATAAAATACCCCACTCACACTCCAGCAAAGTTTTGGTTGGAGACTAGTTACCCAATATTCTGTTGGCTTGCAGTCAAAAAGTTGGGCCGCAAGCTTGGCACAGCCTATTAACAAGTTCCAGCTCATAACTCCCATATTACAAGAGCTAAACTGGCTTCCAGTCTCTTAATGTGAAAAGGTCATGACTTTGAAGTGTGTAAAGGGTTTTGCATGTTCATGTTTATGTGAAAAGTGAGTTTGGTACAGTTGGTAAGATCTCTGACTGCCAACCGGAAGGACCCAGGTTCAATCCCCAGATTGGTCGAGGGTTAAACATTGGGCGACCTTCTTTCACCACACCGTCCGTGGACAGGGACATTAAGCCATTGGTCTGGTCTCTCAATATTCTATTGGGGGCTTACAAGAACCCGCACACTCATCAATAGGAGTAGGCCGGTGTTGTGGACTGTTACCTCTTCCCCTACAAAGGGCCTGCTGTAATTTGGGAAACCTGTAGCAGTATCCCTCTCCCTTCGGGGAAAAATCTGAATAAATAAAAAAAAATAGTTATAAAAAGATCCAATATACACTTCAATTAAACACGAAACAAAGACAAATTACAGGGTCAAACTCCAGTCGGTGGACATTTCAGTATATAATATAGAGTGGTTACAGCCTGTAGCTCTATGTTAGAGGAGCTGAGTAACTGTGAAAGTGTAGACAAACTTAAAAAGAATCTCCAGGCCCTACTATTTGATAAATTTTTAATTATATTTGATATCAAGATTTTTAACAGTTTTAGTTATGTTTTTAAAATATCAATAGTTTTAGACGATCTAAGTTATTATTAGATGAGCCGATTTTTCTGTTGGAAGCATGCCGTGCGTTGTTACATGTAGATTTTAAAATCAACTGCTTTGCAGTCGAACATTACGTGGTGCTCACTACTCCGGGAATTCCTGGAAAACTCCTGGAATTTTGAAATTTTCTTCCAGGGCCCTGGAAAACTCCTGGAAAAAAAAAACAGACAATTTCCCTGTACTCCTGGAAAAGTTTTGGAATTTTGTGGAAAAGTTTTCAACACTTTTATAAACATTAACTAAAACCTGCAGAAGCATCTGACTCATGATTGTATTTTTTGTATTTTATCAAGACTCAGTTTCAGGAAGTTTTTTTTCTGGGGATTGTGGTCATTTTTGTCCCATTTTGTTTCCACCAGAAAGCTGAAGAAGCTTACTTGATATTGTTTTTGTTTTTTGGTGAGAGAGAATTTACGGTTGGGTCCTGGAAAAATAGATTTTTCTACCCTGGAGAACTCCTGGAAAACCCCTGGAATTTTGTTATTATCAGTCAGTAAGCACCATGAATACCGGCCTGTTTTACAAAATGTATAAAACTGTACGAACTGACACCAGTTGACTGACAGATTTCTAGTGCCATCTGTATATTTACATGTGTAATAACTACTTCTAAAGCATTATGTATTCAATGTACCAGCTGGGGAAATGGACTAATCGCACATTGTATCTTAATTTACAGGCCTCTCTGCCACAATCCTTTGTATCAGATATATTTGGAGGATATCTGAGGTCTTCTTTGCATCAAACTGGGCTCAAAGAGTCTGCCAATGTGGAGCCCTTTTTTGATTTGCAGCTGGATATCCAGGTACAGAGAGTTTAGTACTGACAGCAATAGCCATATGTAGACGGAAATGTTTTGCCAAATTACCCATGACACTATTGAACTTGAAAATGAAACAATCGTGTTTACTTGTACTATACTTTAAACAAAAACATAATAGTTTGCATTGATCAACAGTAATAATAGTAATAATAATAGTAATAATAAATTAATTGATGGATTTATTAGTCATTATTAACTTAGAAAAACTCTGGCATATTTTTGTTTTTAACAGAAGTGACATGTATATAATTTTATTCAACATACAGGAAGACCTACTACATGTACATACTATCATAAATTAAACTTTTAGTAGTCAAAATAAATGATCTTCTAGTTTTAAAACGGTGAATCAGAAAAATAGCAACTGTTAAATAACTAGTATGCATGTCGTGTCAAAGTATCTACGTACACACTCAAGTTAGGTGATACAACTTTATGTTTCAAATAATCGTTAATAAGTTAATATGGACAGCTGAAGAAAAATTGTAGTGCTTCGGTTTTTCACGTCTGAGTGTATGTTTTTCAGAAAGCAGAGATAAATATTCTCTCTTTGACTACGAGCAGTCCCTATTTTTCCTCGTTAGTTCGTCAAACTATTTTTCTCTCTCCTCCCCACCCCCTCCCCTTGCTCCAACCCAAATTTTTCCTCGACCCAATCTTTGCGCGCGCATCTGGTCGCCATTTTGACTTTCTGCCGTTCGACGAACTACAGAGGAAAAATAGGGACTGCTCGTAGTCAAATTCTAACTGAAAAACAAAACATTTTCAAACTGACCAATTGCACGCAGTAATATGCGTGTTTAAAACTAGCGTGAACTGAAGTACAGTGACGGGAGAAGAAGGAGGAATATGCGAAGGGATGTACCAGTTTCTTGGGTGACATGAGCTGAGCACGATTGCTGTTGTTTCAGAACGTTACAAGTATTGAAGACGCTTTGAGTCACCTTACAGTGAAAGAGGAAGTCCTGGGATACACATGTTCCAAGACTAAACTGCAGGTGGGAAAGGTTTCTCGGGATATGTACATATTTTCCTTTTTTGTAAGAACAATTTTATAAGAACAATGAGGTTCAGATCACTCAATAGTTAAGAACAATTTTAGAACAATTTTGCCCCAGCAAGCTTGTATAAGTCTATCTTCTCCTTACATATTCAATACAAGTTAAATTGTTTTGTTGTGAGAATATAGGAATTGATCAAACATCGCAAGCTAACCAATATGAAAAGCAAAATTCTCCCAAAGTGTTTAAAAGGAAACTGGATACCATTTTAGGAGAATTTAGCAACACGTGTTTGGGGCTGAAAGAGTTGAGAACAATCCGTGATTAAGAAGACTCGGAGCCATAAAAATATTTCGAAACGAGTTGTTGAAACTCGTTACTTAGTATTAAACAACGAAGACTTGTAGCAAATATTTTCATACGTAAACGTTTAACCCTTCCCTTTAAACACGGATTTACCTGCAAGTTCCGTATTTAGGCCTCCTAGGCGATAGATTTCAACCGAGTTTTAACTTAAAAGCTGTAAACGCCATTACCGGAACGACCATGAGGTGGTCTACTTGTTTGTTTGAATCAAGACAAGATTCGCTCGATTTTCCCCCTGGTTGCGCTAATTTGCCCTTCTTAATT
Organism: Parazoanthus swiftii; assembly: GCA_025403585.1. Classification (NCBI taxonomy): domain Eukaryota; kingdom Metazoa; phylum Cnidaria; class Anthozoa; order Zoantharia; family Parazoanthidae; genus Parazoanthus; species Parazoanthus swiftii. The sequence continues at coordinate 5,082 of JAOBYE010636630.1, forward strand.
CCCTTTATTTCCTGTGATATCCCAGGCCTCCATTTGCTCTTAACGTCGATGCGAATTAATTTGATCAAGCTTAGAAAGGAAGCTGGTGATTGAGCCAAGGGATGGCTTCTTGGTCTGCAAAATTTTCCCGTAACTTTTCATGAAAACTTAACAGATTTTTTCTCCAAGGTCTGGCAAATCTTGTCTGAACGAACTTGTTTCAAGTGGTAACATCGCAAAGATTTAACCTTCCCACAGCATATGAAAACATTAGCAAGCTTGTGACGTCAAAAGTGCTGACGTCAGACAACTACATTTGTACATTTCCAAATACGTCCGAAGGCTAATTTGAATGAAAGGTTAAACTTCATCTCGTACCACTCAAACGTTTCTCTCGTGCTCTGCCAACTCCCCGCGTGCATCCATAACTCGATAGACGTACGCCAGGCATCGACCATTTCGTAAATCCAGAATGATAGCATATCCTTTTAGCAGCTAGAATAATTTTATGCCATCATAAATGTTTATAGAATTTTCTGTTATCACATTTCCATTGTAAGGTGAAACACATTGTAATTTTTTCGTTAGTCTTTTCGTCATTGTAAGAGCGCCAAGACTCAGTAAATTCTTTATTGTTATTGTTATTATTAATATTCTTCCTCCTCTTCCTCTTCCTCTTCCTCTTGTTGTTGTTGTTGTTGTTGTTGTTGTTGTTGTTCTTCTTCTTCTTCTTCTTCTTCTTCTTCTTCTTCTTCTTCTTCTTCTTCTTATTATTATTATTTATAGATTTTTTTTAAGTGACTGTTTGCCTGTCTTGCAGGTGGACGCGTCTCGACGGTTGACCTTTGAAGGGCTTCCCAAGATCCTGGTGCTCCACCTCAAGAGGTTTCTTTACCTCAAGACAGGAAGTCAGAAGCTTCAAAAGACAGTTGATTATTCACTGGAGCTCAACATGAGCAAGGGTTAGTTGTTCTTCCAGGCGTGTTGATATCGGCCTGTGCAAAATGCTGCTCATACAGTGTAGGTCACTCACAGGTCTCCAGTGAAATTATCGAACAAAGCAAACCCAGATTCCAGTTCTGAGCCGTACATCAGTCGAGGTACCACGCAATCAAGAGATATAGTTTTTATTGGGAATATTAGAGTTTGGGTTTGCATTATATCCAGTTACCCAGGGTTCATACGGGTTATCGAAACCTTGAAGTAGTGGAATTTCATTTTAAGGCCTGGATCTTATTGTTAAGCTTTGTGAAAAGGTCATGTCTTTGAAGTGTGTAAAGGGCTTCGCATCTTTATGCTTATGTGAAAATCGAGATTGGCACAGTTGGTAAGATCTCTCAATCCCCGGCCTGATCGACCTTAAAAGTGATGGAATTTCATTTTAAGTCTGGATCAGGTAAAGCCCTTTTCAGTAATTCAAAACAGGTTATTGAAGGTCATGGGAATCAGTCTTTGCCAGTAGACCTTTTCGCAGTTCTTACGTGAGTATGCGATATCGATGCGACTTGGTATTGATATAAACTCTCCCAGCCTTTGACATGCAAAGCAGTGTTAATATTATTATAACCAGTTTCACATATTCAACATTCGCCTCGGTGCTAGACAAAGGCTTGGTTACTCTGCAGGAATCACAAAAAGGGCTGTTGATTCGTAGCAAATATATAAGCCACTTTCTCAATCATGCGCAGAGCAAAGTAGCGGTTTTGCTGGTGGTCACAACCCCTGTTTAAATCGTTCTGTGACATATTTGAGGTTTTATCTTTTACCTTTTTTAAAAACAATCAATCTTGTTTCTTTCTTAACACCATATGCCATGTTTCTAATCCCGTCAACTGAAGCGCTAAAGTTGCTCTGCGCATGATTGAGAAAGTGGCTTATACACGATCAATCGATTTTCAGGACATTTTTAGAGCATACATTTTTAGAGAATCATCGTTCTTCCCAGCTGATAACACATTATACAGGTCTACGTGCTGTCAAGGTTAAGTGTGAGGCCTTACAGATCCGTGGTCCAACCCAAGTTGTTTTCGTTAATATTGAGAATAGAACTTTACACCAGTATTATTCACATTTATATCGCTGACAAGTTGTTTGGAAACATGTTTATCACACAGATCTGCTGTCTCCAAATGTAAGGAGTAAATATCCCCAAGCTCAGCGAAACTACAGGTTGTTTGCAGGTGAGTTTTCAAAAGTGTAATGTCGAGCGTTAATCAGATGTACTCCTTTGAGAGTTATAGTTGTACTGAATTCCATTTTAAAATAACTGAATATATTTTGAAATGAACACTTATTCGGCCTTGTAAAAAGAATGGGCGATTCCTATAAGTCAGTCCTCTAAACTGTACCCTTGTACTTAGCAAGATATAGAGTTCAGGGCCCGGTTGTTCAAAGCCCGATTAGCGCTAATCCTGGGTTAACTCTATAGTTTTATTAAGAGTTAACCCAGGATTAGTACTAATCGGGCTTTGAACAACCGGGCCCAGGGTTCGTACCTGTTGGTCCTGGAAAACCTGGAAAATTAGTGACGGTCCTGGAAAGTCCTGGAAAATTCGCTTTTTTTGTTCGATATATCATTCACGATTTCTTGACGATTGTTGTGAACGAGGAATCGATTATGTGCAAATATCTGCGTATTATCTGCAAACATCCTAGCACTTCAGTAGTTACAACAGTGACAATAAAAGGTCACAGGTATTGTTCCATAATCAAAATTTGTTGCAAATCGCTACATGGTTGCTTCAGTTGTTATTTTTAGCTTTTTCAGGCTCTGGATTTTTGTAAATATTAACCTGGAAAAGTCCTGGAATTTTAATTTGCCATTAGTGTACGAACCCGGAGAGTTCTTTCTCGCTGCTCGAGCTCCAGGATATCAGCTCTCCCCATCTACCAAGTGCTGCTCGGCCACTCAACTTCACATCGAGGCCAGGCAGCGAGCTCAACTACTCCTTGACAAAGGGCTCTGGATGGAGCCTGAAAGCTTGGACTTTCTAATTTTATAAGTTGGAGGGTAAACGAATGACATTTTTCATCAAGGGAGACATCATTTTTAAAAGGACAGGGGAGGTTGGGGACTTGGAGGGGTTAAATACACTTTGTAACGGATGGAGTTTTATTAGTAGTCTCAAAGTTTAACGTGCCGGGTAGCTGGGTAACTTGACTCATTGTATTTATTTTACAAGATATTTTAATTTTTTATCTGTACATTGTAAACTACGAAAGTAAAATATTGGAAAGTAAAGAAGTATTGAGAACAACATACTGGTAAACAACATTTGGCAGTTCTTTTAAAAAGAACTTTCAAAATTGTCGTAATTTGTGCAAAAAGATCGTTGACACTTCAAACTGTCAAATATACACAAGTTTATCAAAATACAGTCCAAAAGTTTACCAACGTCAATATTCATGATGTACGTGGTAACTTCCGGCAAAGCAAGAAATTTCAACTCATTACTCGCCTTCACTGTCACTTTCCAACGGGTTGAGTCGCTTCCATCTTGAAGATGATCCTTAATTAGTTGTAAGAATAGGAGCCTGATTCAAGACGTTTATGTTATTTAAAGACATACACCCTTGAATAACTACTCTACTGAATAGTACCATGAGTTGCTTGCACCGTTATTCTGTGAGTCGCTACGCGACGATGGAGTGGCTGTGCGAGTTTCGCAATCAGAAGAAGTCGACATGATACTTCACAGAGCGGTTTTCGACAAACTGTTCGTTTTGTTTATTTTAACATTCAGCATTCGTCTTGAACCAGTTTTTGGTTTAAGATGACTGTACCTTCTAGTTGCTTACTGCCAAACAGAAGGCGAAATCTCCGTTCGTCATTTTTCGATGTTTCTTTTCAGCGAAATGTTTGTTACAGGATGTTTCTCAACATTTTGGCGGTACTGCTCTGACATCACGACAGTCTGAACCGCCTATAGTTATTTTAGATTCCAAAGTTTCTTTCCAGCCTGCTGTGTGAAGAGTAACACCTCCCCCCCCCAGCACACGTCACGATGTTCTTGGCACCCACAGAGGCCAAAGTGGAGACTGGTGTTTAACTAAAACAGAGTACCAATTATAAGATATTTTTCGTTCAATATATGCAATTCATTTGCTGTGAGAGCTACCGACGCGTTCGTTCGTTTTTCTTTGTTTCTGAACTGTTCGGAGACTGTGTCGGTTACAAGAAACCACTGGAAATACGTTTGTCCTTAATTTTATCAGTCGAGAACTAGTTGGCAATAGATGACCTTGTTCTTCGTAACGAAAAAGTGTGGGGGTTTGGGGGAGAGGGAAGGAGGGGCTGAAGCTCTCCCAGCCCCTTTCCCACTGCAGTATCTAGGAAGCAGATTGTGAACTGCCCCGCTTTCCCCTCCACGCTCGTAGAAGGTTAAAGAAAACTGATTGGATTTGTTTGAATTTCATCTCCCCGTGGTACCCCCGCCCCCCTCATAACATGTTGGAGGAAGCCGATAATGATTGCAATTGTCTGAATTCTCTCCCCGACAGTGGTTTACCATCACGGCAAGAGCGCGAGCGGTGGTCACTATACCGCAGATGTTCACCACCCCACGATGGGGTGGGTGCGAGCTGACGACACCAAGCTCAAGACCGTGCCTCTCAACTTTGTACTGAAACCAGTGCAGGGAAAGGACCCGTATCTGCTGTATTACCGCAGGACAGACCTCATGCCCTGAGAAATGGGGCTATATTGTCTTGTATCTGACCACGTGGCAAAAGACAACACGGTCCACATGCACAGCGATTTCACAAAAAGGTTGTCCACGTGCTATGCGTGCTTTTCCCAGACCGACCGAAGGCATTGAGGGATCTTACTGAAAATTGCAAGGAGTTGTATTTGTAAGCTTGTTTCAGAAAATTAAACAGTGGAATCTCACTGTATCCAATTGACTGCTTTTAGCAGTCTACATTTGATTGAACTTTGTTGCAACCCACAATTCCAATCGGTCCTGATATGCACCATTGCACATGGACAACCTTTCTTAAATTAGATGTATACTTTATAGTATTAGCGGCCAGCTGTCGAGCTTTGCTCCAGTTAGCTTAAGGAAAGAACCCGATATATATTTTCTACTACTATAAGCATTCTCAGTTCTAACGTTTTCCAAACATTTTCCAAAAACGTCTGAACATAACGGAAGAAGTCCGAGAACATTTTTCAATCCTTTTCCAACCTTATTTTTCGGAGCCAATTCCAAAGATATTGTGATCAGTTGCGAAGATTTTCTGGACACTTTCGAGGAGTTTTTAACAACAAAACGGAAAACATTTTGCAGCATCGATGTATTGTCTTGAGTACTGAGTTTGTCGTGACGGCATTAACAACATCGGACATGAAAAAGAGAAAGGAAGGCTTCCTCCACCTAAAGAGTTTGAGAGAGAAGGTGATTTTGTATGAACAAGAAACTAATGGAACTGTTTTTGTGATGTCCGTATAACGGTCGAATTGATACGAAAATGAAAGTGGTTTGAACAAGAAGTTGAGGCACGAAAAACTACGCCTCAATAAGTTGAGAGGATTACATTAAAATATCCGGTAGTAGTGGGTAAACGTGTGCATTCGTTTTGTTCAAGGTCGGCTATAGGTACTAACAACTTGATGTTCCTTTGCGTCGGGACCAAAGTTCGACACCCTTAAAAAGCCAAAACTCAAGGACAAACAGTTAACGATTGAAACGAATTTGCATATTTTAGGTCCAGTATTTTCGTTCTATTGACCCCCTTATTGTTTGCTCGCAAAACGTATATAAATAGCCAACTTTTCAGGACATCTAAAGTTTGACTAAGCTATCGCACAAACACGAAATATTTAGGACACAAGTTGCAAGCAGGCCATGAGCAAGGGCCTGGATTTTTGGTGATTGGTACCCTCTTAAAGGAATAACTCTCATAGTGGTTTTTAGAAAGACACACATTCATGGAGTTAGAACGTATGTGATACCGATGTAGTATTGGAGCTTTCTCTGTATTTTCACGGATTTTGAACCCCCCCCCCCCCAACCTAATTAATATGTAAAGAAAGTGCCTGAATGAAGCATTTTGTGCGAAGGCATAAAACAACTTTTTGGAGTCAAAAAGTGTTAAAATTAACGTCGAATGTAAGAGTGCGTCTTGCACATTTGGGTGTTGCTGTTAAGTCACTAAATCGGTCACGTGATTAAAGAAAGTGGAAACGAAGCCGCTATCCACTAAAGTAGAAGAGGACCTGAACAAAACGATGAAGCAAGTAAATGTCCAGCGGATCCACGCGAATTTCCTGTTCTATTAAAACAACAGCACCTTTTTTAGAAGTATCTTGGAAAGCAACTGGTGTGTCAATGGGGACTGAAATATGACTTTTTGGGTCTCTCTTTGGCTCTTCCGTACGACAAGACTAACTACGTATCTCTCACCATACTGGTCGGAAATGATTGGGCAGAGAACATGTGCATAAAGCATTCGAAATAGGTTAGTTCTTGGTTCAGGTGGCATTATCCTGTAGACTAGACAACTGAGTTCACCGTGAACAGACTCCAGGAGCAACAACCCGATTCAAATTGAAAGCCGGAGCAGTTACATGTTATTTTTGTGCCATTTGAGAGAAGTGACCAAATATAATGTTCATTTTCAGACCACTGCAATGTAAATCTACAGAAGCCCGGAAACCCGGAGGGGGGAGGGGGGGTACCTCCCTATATCAGGTATATATGTATGTGCCGTCACAAAGGGTATGGTTTTTGAGCCGTTTTTGGTCTGAAAACGGGTACAGATTTTGATTATTTTGGTCGGAGATTGTGTATGGTTATCGGGGCAACGTTCACGAAAGCTTATGAACTTATTTTTCTTTCCAGCAACCGGGGCGAATAACCGGTGAGAGAGAAAGGGAAATTGATATAATATATCATTCCAGCTAAGTTTTACATAACACAAAGCCAGTGCGAAAAGTTCAGGTCTGAAAACAG
>JAOBYE010636741.1:0-12013 GCA_025403585.1 Parazoanthus swiftii
TATTCATAAAAGTATAACGGACATTTGAATGCGTGTTTTGTGTGTGTGTGTGTGTGTGTGTGTGTGTGTGTGTGTGTGTGTGTTTATTTCACTTTATGAAACTAGAAAACCCAAGTTTTATATTAACCCTTTCTCTCTATAACTAGTGGTATTTTTCACCCCCTTTTCTAGGGAAGGAAAGGGTAATGTTAACTGTTCGCCACCCCTGCTTAATTCAGCTAATTAGTTATCGGTTGACTCCAAACTTTGAGCGTATATAACACAATAAGTAATAACTATTTACCTAACCAAAAACTCTTACCAAGACTTTTTGGCACATTTTTGCACTTGGCATAATTATCTTTAACTCTAAACTCACATATTCAAGCTCTTAAGCAAGCCAGATAATCTCAAAACAAACAGAGAAAAACGTTATTGTACTTAAGCTACACAATTACATAATGTAGTGTGTTTATTTTCAGGTTTTCTATTCTTTATTAACTAAAAAGATTTCTGCTGTTACATTTTCAGAAGTGTGATATTGGTCATTTTTTTTCTTAAATTCACATAATACAAGTTTGTCATACTTACGAGAAACCAAGTACGTTCACATCCTTCAAAGAACCATTTTCAGCGTAAGTTCTCCGTATCTGTGCAAACAGAGAGCATATCATACCAGTAAGAGTTTAACACAACACTAAGAAGCACTAACGTCTGTTATAGCTTAGTACAAGCGTATGAACGTTAACGCGGGAAGGGGCAGGAACTGTGTATCGTAATTATTATATCCGAAGTTGTATTGCTTTGAAGAATTACCAAATAATCATGTCACACATCAATCATCCAGATATCTCGTATAAATGTAACAGATCACTTGTCAAATGTAATAGAGTTTGTCGCCGAGAGATTAAAACATACTAATCGACAGTATGCGTAGTATATGTTTTCCATCTCAACATATAGAAAAACAACATGGCCTTAGTGCTTATCTGGTTAAGAAAAGGTTGTTACGAGCAAAATGATATATTTCAATGACAAATTAAAATAAGTCGCCGCCACCTAGAATATCTTACACTTGTTATGGATGGAACGAAAACGATGAACTTAACTTATATATTATGGTAATCCTATAACGGAGGCATACCTCATCCTCTATCCTGCTAGCCAGAGCTTTGAAAACGTTACTTGATTTTTTCTTCATTCTTTGGTCCCATTCGATGCCGATAATGCTCAGTTCAACTTCGACATCTGTACAGAAACAATATATTTGCTCTAACGGGTGAGTGTTTGGTCCTTATTTTCACAAAGTAAAACAACTAACCCAGCTATTCAGCTAAACAAAGGGAAATAGTTCAAGAAAAGATAATTGGTCTGCACGCACCCTTATATACTGGTTTTGGCATGTTTGTAGCTGCGCCCGTAACTTCTTGTGTTGGTGTACTGGTAGGGATCTCTAGGAATAGTTTAAAGTTTTTATCAGTAATTCAAATGAGATTCTTAATAAAAAATCGTTTTTTATCGCAACATTGGTCTCCATTGCTGTTTCGTAACATTGACCTCCATTACCGTTTCTTCTTACTTTCTAATACAATAATAATATACTTACTTATATTTGTTTGTAAAACGTAAATGCGTAGGGAGTCTCAAGAGGATGTGCTCCTTACACCAGCAATTATTTCTAGCACCCTAGCATACTAAAATTGGTTGACTCTGGGTTGCCGTGTTACTGTAATTGAGATCTTTCAGATTACTAATTCTATCTGAAGTATATATTTGTTCTTCTTAAAAAATTAAGTTATATCGCTTCTTACCACTTTCGCAATCTTTTCCTGTGAAACCTTCCTTACAGATACAGATGAATGCGTTTACTGCATCTAAGCATGTACCACCATTTTTACAGGGAGTCATCAGGCAATCATCAATATCTGTTGATAAGCAAAGGAACTAAGATACAAAATTGAGTTTTTTAATGTTTCTGATTTGTCGGGCTTTTGCTGACCTCTTCCCCCACTTTTATAGTTTGAGCAGCAACAGTGAAGCCTCGTTTACAGGTAAATGAACGTTATGACTGTGATTCTTCCACTTTGATAGAAGATTCATGTTTATGGAAAACTGGGGCAGCTTGTTGCAAAATCCGACGTAGCAATAAGAGGAGATACACCTTTTCCTGTTTGTAAGTCTCCAATGGCATAATAAATCGAAAAAAATATCCCAATTGTTTGTCATTTTGTAGCACTGTTGGTGAAAATGATGATGGACATTGTTTAAATCCTCCCATAGAGTTCGGAAATCGACACTAGATCGCAACAAAGGACAAGAAGATGAATAAATTACATGTTACTTACAACACTGTAAAATATAAGTTCTAGTTTTTAATAAACATAAATTCTTAGAAGATTTACCTGCTTGTTTCTTTTTATGTTTGAGTAAATTTATTTTTATTTTTTTATCGGTTAAATCGTAAGTAATAATTGGGACAGGGGGAAGGTGCATTCTTTACGTGGGAACATTTCCCCTTGCGAAGAATATGCACCCATGTCCCAAAACTTACCTTGGGGGGGGGGGGGGTTAGGGGGCTTATTCTTCACAATATCCGAGACCAATTCGTGTTAAAAACGTAATGCATGTTTATCTTTATCGATAGTATAACCTTTTCGCATTAAGTCATAATGAGAAAACAAAGTTAATGTTAATGTTTCGCCAGCACTCGCAGCAGACACAGATTAAACTGTAATTTTACTTGGTTGCACAAGATCTACCACTTACTTGTAGTGCAATTGTAGTCGCTGTAACCATCTGGACAAGAACACGTGTATTTGTTCACTCCATCTATGCAGGTTCCACCGTTTTGACACGGATAAGGAGAACAATCATCAATGTCTGGAAAACGAAGTGAAAATGTAAGGTAGTTCGTTTTTTTTCAATTTAGAGGCTCCTTGATCTATCCAGACATTTTAAAATACCTCTTGACTAGCATGAAACTTATAACGAGGAAACCAGTTTGCTTTGACTAACATAACATTTGCAAACCTCAAGGTAATAGTCATCCAACTACGTTAGTGTTTCTTCATTTCCGGCGATGTCCTAACGAAAATAATTTAATTTCCAAAACGGTCGAATATGTTTTGGAACATTTTCGGCAATTTCCAAATACTTCGAAAGCATTTAAAAGTTTTGCAAAATATTTCTGCAACTTCTGCAATTGTAGTGTTTCGGAAAATCTTTGAAGCAGTTAGGAAAAAAATCACATTATTCTTTATCTGAATTTTTAGTGTCTAGGCTTTGGTCTCGGGTAACTGAATAGCTCCAAGTTTACTGAACAACTACTGAGAACAATGTTAACATAAAATACAATACAACAAAACAATATACCACAGTAATACAAGTTATCTTTACTAGCCATGAATGCGCATGCAAGCAAGCTTAATAATTATTTATCGAGGTATAACGAATATGGAAAAACAAAATATCTAACAAACTTACTTGTACTACAGTTACGATCAGTGTAGCCTACTACACAAGAACATGTGTAATTCATGACTCCATCTGTACATGTCCCATTGTTTTGGCAGTAATTTGGAGAACAATCATCGATATCTTTAAAAACAAGATTGTAAACAGTTTTTGTTTGTTTTTAGAGAGAAACAGAGTGTAGTATCACTAAAGCAGTAAGCACCTACATGTAAGTGGAAGTACACCCTTAGACACATAACTGTATGGGTAGGGTAAACTGAAATAATGAAAAAAAAACACGTCCAACATATCTCCTGAGAGGATGGTTATGTCCCGAGATACATCATGGCTAAAATTGTCAGTTTTGTAATGTCTAGCTATATCTTAATGTATTCCAATAATATCCCCAAACTTAGCTTATTTGAGTTTGTTGCCGGCACGTTGCGACTGTTAGGTCAATTGAGTTAGTTAACCCTTAAGTGGCCATTGTATTTTTTCTCAAAAATTATGCAAAAAGAAGATCGAATTTTGATATTTAAGATTTTGGGTTAGCTAATTATTTTTCATAACAACCATCAAGTTTTAATCAAGAACGGTTCCTATGGCAACGATTGTTTCACAGCATGTTCGCTTGAAATTGGTAGAAACATGTAATTACAGCCTCAATTAGGAGATAATGAAAGACAAAAAAGAAAAGAAGAAATAAGTACAACTTTCGTCAGTTAATGATTTGACTACAGGTATTGCATGTTTAAATTTGATAGCCTCAAAGCTTCAGAAAATCTTGGGTGGAGGCATTTTCAACCCTCTCCCCCTCCCCTATTCTTGGCTGTCTAAGGGTTAAGTAAGTTTGGTCAGTTTTATGACAGTTAGGTTAGCTGATTAGGTTTGTTTAGTAATTGATATAGAGTGGTCAAGTCTTGTTCCTAAAACTTAGATAAAAGTTGGTGCATCCCTCGCATATTACTATCTGTTATAGTACTCATTTGCAATCTGTTCATCAAATTTTAGCAAGCAAAAGTTTTGCCACTGAAAGAGGGTCACACGAACTTGAGTTACTTAAGACACAACTTAAATACCTACGTTAACTGCTTTTGTAATAATTTAGTAATAACTCTCCGTGTTTAATTCAGTTCATCGTTAAGTTTTGCCTAATTTTTGGGCATGAAGTGAAATTTTAACTCACTTGTACGACAATTAAAGTCGCTATAGCCTGCCAAGCACGAACAAGTGTAGTTGTTGACTCCATCTACACACGTTCCACCATTTTGGCAGGGTTCCGCAGCACAGTCATCGATATCTTCCAAAAGAAAACAGAGTTTTAGAAACTTCGAAAAGCGCTGTATAAAAACATGTCAATTGTCAGTGACAATAATGAAGACAATAACATAAATAACAATAATAATATCAGTAACAACAACAATAATGTTACTAAAAATGTAAACAAAAACAATACATGTTACTTAAATCTCACAAAAATAAGAATGTGAAAATAATTAAAATAATATTAGAGTAAAGTAAGAAACAATATCATTTACTATTTGTAATGATTTTTTATGTAAAAATATGCTAAATGTTCGAGAATTAACGGCAACAAATCTAGTAATCATTTTTAATGGCAAAATATTATTGCTCCATTGTGTTAAGGTTTCCAGTTCCAAGGTTTGAACTCATTAAATTCCTTTAAATTTACAAAAAAACCTGGTCTAATCAAACAACCGTGTTTTTTGCACACGTTTTACGAATCATGAATATTATACCAATAGCATGATACTGCATTTCAAGTGCAAAGTTAAAACAAAATCGTTACCTGAAACTCACCTTCTGAACAGTTGTAGCCAGTGTAACCAGCAACACAAGAACACGTGTAGCCATTGATACCATCCGTACATGTTCCACCATTTTGACACGGGTTTGGAGAACAGTCATCAATGTCTTTAAAAAAAGATAAGAACGCCCTTCAGCTAACCTAATTATAACTTAATATCTGGTTTTGAGTCGCGAAAAAAAAATTCTCTCCCACCCTACCAAGGGCTGATTTCAGGATATTTTATGTCATATGGAAAACTGTTTTATTTTTTTTTTGGTAAAATAGTCAGTATTAATAAACACAAGCAACGAGTCTGCGTTATAAACCGTTGTTGTAGGAAGTTGAACGCCTCTTAAATGACGAGCCTTAGAAGATGTAGGTTGTATCTACATATCTGGTTGTACTCACTGATGCTGCAGTTGTAGCCAGTGTACCCGATTACACAGAGACAAGAGTAATTATTAACTCCGTCTGTACAGGTTCCGCCATTTTGACAGTGATTTGGGGAACAATCATCAATGTCTATCACAAAAAAGATGAAGGTGGTCAGTTTATTTCTTGCGTGTTCATACAATTCTGGAGTTCACTTAGCACACGACCCTCAGGTAATAAAACGCACATGACACTGATAAACATGCCTTCGCTGGTAAATAAACAGTAACTTTTACTAAACTTTAACCTAAACAAGAAAAACTCTCAAACACAATTTACGGAAAAACCTAAAACTTAGTTTAATTTTCTTGGGTGTATCAGTCTTAATATATTAGGATAAGATAAAATTTTATATGAGCGCGCGTAACCCACTTGTACTACAATTGTAGCCAGTATAACCCGCAGCACAGGAGCACGTGTAGTTGTTGACGTCATCCTTACAAGTGCCTCCGTTTTGACAAGGAGCAGGTGCACAGTCATCAATATCTGAAAAAAATATGAACGAAATGTCTCTTTATATACATGAAAGTTACACAAATAAACGGGGTGAACTCCTTTGAGTTGTTCACCAAAAGTGGTTCACTCGTTTCTATGAGAGTTACTTATACTATTACAATACTATTACACATTTGTTCTGGGCATTTCAGAAGTTTACGTTTGACCCCCTCTGTTAAGAGTTACTTCATATACCGTAAATCCCTACATTAAAGATCTGAGTTTACACGGTAATTTTGGTTGGGCTTATGAAAGAAAAGGGCTTATATCAGGAGGGTCTAAAAGCGGTATAAAAAATCGTTTCGAAACGAGCGTTTATTATCTGCGAAACATAATTCTTAAAACTAACATATCACACTGATTATATAGTAAAATTGCTCCACTTCAATCAAAGCCTTGAAACTGTGGTTTTCATAAAGAAATAAAGGGTCATCAAATGGGCACTTTGGGCCGGAAAACATTACATGGGGATGGCTTTTACATGTAGTTATATCCGGGGGGGTTATATTCTGAATATTAGTTTTGTTAGCAGGTGGTAGGCTTTTATATGGGGGACTGGAGTTGGGGGCTTAAACCGGAGAAACTTTATGCTTTAACGTGGGGTTTTAAACGGTAATGTTATAACTAAACAAAGGTGCAGTCCTTTGCAACAGTTGTTTTGCAGCATATATAGTCGTTGAGTTAAACTGTATATACCGCTTTTGTCGTTAATGATAACGTCAATGGCCTTTTAATTGCATCAATTGGAGAACAATTCGAAAATAGTTCTTTTGCGAGTATCTTATATATGGATAGTAAGGGAAGTAGTAAGTCAGTAGAGACTTCCTAATAGGCAGCATCGTTATTTGGAATCAGTGGGATAAGTAGCAAGTATTATGTAAAATTCAAGATAGCAGCCAAGCTGACAGACATGTATCGCATCGGACTTCTCTAGTCATACGTGACTATCATAAAAATAATTAAACTAGGTAAAGTTTCGTTGCAAGCTAAAAAACTAAGTTTTTATAAGTAATAGTATTGTGCTTTATTAGCATGAACTGAAATGGCGAAGGTTGTTAAGCCTATCACGCGTATATATTTTTCCAACACAAGCAATGAAAAAAATTAATTCTAGAAAAAAAACTTAATTTCTTCACACAATTTCGCTTTTCAGAACTGAAATTTGGAACCTTTGAATTAATTGTTTTAACAACAAATAATTCATCTAATAGATCAACTACAATTTTGAAGTTCATACTTTTTCAAGCTGTTATTCAGTCAATTTATGCAAACAAATTTTTCTCCATCAGATATCCAAAAACCACGAAGTCTGTTTGCGGTGATAAAATACTTTTAGTCCCAGAATACAAAGTCGTGCGAGATATGTTGACTACTTGTAGGAGCTGCAACAATCCGTTTCTGACTTAGTTTATTTGACAGACCCAGTTCATATATGAAGGTTGAGACTAAGTAGCTGTAGAAACGTGCGACTCACTAGTTGTGCAGTTATTATCGGCAAAACCAGCTTTGCAAGAGCACCAGTACTTGTTGACGCCATCTCGACATGTTCCTCCGTTTTTGCAAGGGTTAGTAGCACAATCATCGATGTCTTAAAATATAACGAGAAATATTTTGGCATCAAAATACAAGCTTTTTTTAAAAAAATAAAAAATAAAAAATTATACCTTTAAAACAGGATTAAGACGAAGCAAACAGCAAGGAAAAGGCCAGGCTATCAACCTACTTGCCAAACAATTGTTGCCAGTGTAACCAGCTGCACAAGAACACGTGTAGTTGTTGACTCCATCCGTACATGTTCCGCCATTTCGACAGGGGTTCGGTAGGCAATCATTTATGTCTTGAAGTAAAACAAAACTGCTCTGTTTCTCTAAAGTATTTTTATAAACACCTTGTTCAATACCATGTGTTTTGAGAAAAGAAAAATGATAACACGCGACTGTATCTTATTAGTATCGTAAGAAACCAATGACAAAAAGGCGTCTTTTAGTAGCTATTGTTCATAGTCTATATACCAATGATGTTCTTGAGATCTTTTGTCCTTTTTTACAAATGAAAGCAAGCTAACTTGTATATTGCGCGTTGCTTTGTTTTTCTATGGAGCTTTATACTATAACACTACTGTGGATTCTGCTGGCGATCGATCTTTTTTATCGTTTGTTTAACGGCCCATGCTAATTGCCTCATAACGTTAAAACGTAATCTTTAATAAAGAGGGATTACATTTAAAGTAACTCTCTTTAATTTTCTCATTTTTTCTATATTTGTTTTATCTTAAATGCAATTTATAACAGCCGGTGTAGTGTTCTGACTCTCCTTCACGTTTCAAAAGGCAGTTTGAAGAGATTAGAAAAAAAACGCCGGCAGCGACATCAAGACCACTATTTGATATATTTGGTTCTATGCTTGTCCCATTTTATAGTTGTAAAAGTTAATCATGCATAATTATAAACTCAATGAACACACAGATTAGTCATTTTCAACTTTTTCAAAGAAAGCAAATGTTGAATACTCACTTGTGGTGCAGTTATAGTCATTGTAGCCAGGAAGACAAGAGCACGTGTAATTGTTGACACCATCCGCGCAAGTTCCACCATTTTGACAGGGACTTGAAGAGCATTCGTCGATATCTTAGGAAATATTTGAAACATAAACTATAGTAGATACTTAATCAGAGTTTACAGTAAAAAGACCCATAGCAACACAACGCAACGAGCATATATTCATAATGACGGTAGTGCAACCGATGTCTGCAATATATTCTACTCCGCTTTTCCATTTAAGATGAGAAAACATGTATTTTCCAAGCGGGACAATGAAATACCGAGTTTGGATGCTATCGCAACGTTGAGCGGAAGTCAAGTTTCGTAACCGAATCTTTGTTTTATCATAAAATGAACAAAAAGTTGCAAAAATGACCCCAAATTCACAAACATATACAACTCGAGAATAAACTTATAAACAATATAAATTTTTGATCCATATGCTTTATAGGAAAATTTGCTAGACTATTTTTGGTTTTTGATTTAGGATGGCGAATCAATGGCACCGATCGAAATTTCCCTTATATACGCCCACTTATAAATTTGGCAAACTTTAAATGCAGATTTCCCAGTTGTGTATTTGTTTAATGTAATAGAAACTGAAAAACGAGGTGATATTTAAATGATTTACACTATGAAAGTCTTTGTTTGGTCACATGTGACTTTTTTCACACGTTTAAATTTGCTAATTAAGGAGATAACTTATTCACAAAGATTTGCCAATAAGTTTACAAACTCAGTAAAGGTATACCAAAGAACAGCGACATATAATCAAGCCTATAATAAGCTGCCATCTTCATTTGATTACATTTTTCAACATGTGTGTTCCATAACGGTCATGATAGGAGTATTTTCAAAACAAACTATTGTTAAACATTAAGGCACTGGAAACCGTATGTTGCTACGCTCGCAACGCGCGCTCCTATTACACGAATTTGAAAAAAAATCAGCTTGACTTCCGTTTTCTTTAAACAGAAAGAGCTAAAGAAGCGCTTGTATATGCATGACGTTAGCATGATGGACAAAAGGGATCAGAGATGTACTCCAATAGTCATGTTCTACCTTCTTTGAAAGTTTTGGTTACCCCCATATCTTCCCTGTTCTTTTTGCCCGTAGCAACGAAATTTTCTTCGGTCTCAAGGACCATTAAAACAGTCAATGTTCTAGACTGCTGAAAAGTATGTAAAAAGGGTAAAGCAAAGGTCTAGAATATGTAAAACAATAAAGATCAGCCAACTCAGACTTACTCGTTTGACAGTTGTTGCCAGTGTAACCTGCTGCACAAGAGCACGTGTAGTTGTTGATTCTATCTGTGCACGAGCCGCCATTTTGACACGGATGTTGAGAACACTCATCAATATCTTGTGCAAATCATCAAATGACACACTATTAGTCATTTTAGATCAAACCATTTTTTTTGTTTCTATACTTTTTAATTCATTATTTGAAAAACATTTCAATCGTTAATTTTAGAAAATGATCGACGGGTTCATTTCCCTCGTGATTTTTCAGACGCTTAGGTGCATGCTCTTTTGCATGAAATTAGCACATGATCCATAAATAATTTTACATACAAAAAAAAGTCAATTAACTAACTGCTGTTGCCATGGTAATAAAAACAAATCATCAAATGACAAATTTCGGACCCTTTATGGATTTCGATTTTCGAAATTTTGTTGTAGTATTAGAAATAGTAAGAAACTATCATTCCATGAGCCAAACCTATGAAATAACTAGAAGATAACAACAAACCGCAAATTTATAATCGTTTTTAATAAAATTCTGACAAAGCTTAAAAAAATTGACAAAATATTAATAGCTTTCGTGACTTACCATGGTAACGTCATAACGGTACAAATTTGAAGTCAAATAAACCGAGGGGATGGTCAGATTGACCACCCCTTTTTAAAGCATTTTAGAGTAATAAAGACTATATTAAATAATAAAATGTGTAATAACAAAACATGCTCACCTATTGTACAGTTCTTGCCAGTATACCCCGCTGAACAGGAACACGTGTAACTGTTGACAGCATCCGAACACGTTCCACCATTCTTACAAGGGTTTGAAGAACACTCGTTAATATCTATAGAAACAAAGCACAAATTGGTGTATCAACGGAAGTGACGTGGGAAATGTATGCACACAAGATCTTTGGTGTAATTTTCAATAGTGCGGCAAAGTGATTGGCAAAATGAGCATTTCGAAGACGGCGGTAAAAACGAAGTAACTGTAACATGATGTTCTTTCAAAATAGCGAAATAACGCGTCAAAACGACAGGTTAAGTGTAAATTGGAGCTTTTTCACTTTCTTCATTGAGCGATAGTAGTAGATGGTTGACGTTCCAAGTTTTAAAGCTTGCCCTACCCAAATTTTGAAATAACCAGCAAGACCCTTCTAATTATGTTTCTTTCGCCACTATCGTTGACTGTAAGGAGTGGTTTTTAATCGAAGTGGACTAAACACTTAAACTGTATTTGGACTGATGATTTAAGGAATTTGATCGACGTACTTCTTTCGTTCAACCCCGGTAATCGAAAAACAAAAAGATCAGTTTGCATCGAAAGTATATATAAGTTTGGGAAAAATTATTTTGGACATTTGTGAACCAAAATAGACCAAATACTGCCATTTCAGAAAAATACTGGAGAGCCAAAATGGATTGTTTAAAATCATTTTGGACATTTATAAACCCAAATAGACTTTTATGGTGCCATTTCAGAATTTACTAGGGCTGAAACAGTACCAAGTTGTACTGTTATGGCCCACATAGTTCGTTTTGGCCCACCTGGAGCCAAATCGGCTCTCCTGTCACAGGAGCAATTTCTGATTTTGGGGCCAAAACAGTTCTTTTCGATTTACTGTTTTTAAGGTACTGGCTGCAGAAAAGAACAATTTTACAATTTATGAAACTGTTTTAAGTAAATAATCTCCCAAGGTGGTGCACTGCTTGCTCTTTTGCCACTTCTCCCTGAAAGGCAAAACTGTTGAAGGCGTGAAAGGCATTCTAACATTTTCTGTCAATTTCACAGTACAAATAAACAGTTCTTCAGTCGAAATTGGCAAGGATTAAAATTTCCCAGCCCCTTACGGTGGGCTCAGGCTACCATATACGTACAATTCAAAATTACAATTACAGTAAAATTAAACAATTTAAGCATAAAACTAAAAGTTCGATCGAGTTCAAAAGACCGTCAACAAGGCGGGTAGTTTATTCTAATCAACATCTGATAACATAAATGAGATATAGATATGGTTTTCCCTGTGGAGATACATAACTTTTCAGATGCCCAAACCCACCCC
>JAOBYE010636852.1:0-12012 GCA_025403585.1 Parazoanthus swiftii
TAAATTAATTGATCTGCCCCTTTCTGGTGTACTTACTCACTCAGTCACGTATTCATCCACTCACTCACTCTCTCACTCACTTACTTTATTATTTACTTTTAACTTATTTGTTTAAATGTATTTATTAACTTACTTTCTTACTTATTTATTTTTTCGTACTTTCTCACTCACTCACCCACTTACTCACTTGTTTACTTACTTATTTACTTACCTACCTTCTTGTTTATTTACTTCCTTTCTTACTTGTTTACTTTCTTTCTTACTTAACTGCTCACTCACTCACTTACTTATTTACTTACCAGCCTACTTACTCACTTACTTACTTTTTCCGCACTTTTTCAATCGCTTACCTACTTACTTACTTATTTACTTACTTACTTACTTACTTACTTACTTACTTACCTACAATAATAACTGTAAAAATAGAAATACGATTAATATTTGTACTATTGCTAAAATGCAATTTCCATTTAGTATTTTCAATTTAAAACTCTTTGTAGACCAAAATGCACGAACCGTTATCCAGTCAGCCATCAGTGAAGTAAACAGCGTGAGTTGTGTCCAGTGGGTGGCAAAAACGTCCCAATCGTACTATGTAAAGTTTGTCAAAGAGAATGGGTAAGATTAGCTTTTCGAAAAGATACAGTACTGACAACAACACTTGCATTATTTCAAACACAGTATTTCGATCTCACTTTGTTTTGAACTTGCAAATTAAAATGGACCTGTCATTTTTTAGAAAAGGTAATCTTTGTTATGTAATGTGTTTGAGAATTCTTTGGTATTGATCATGCATTACTTATTAAGTACCTAATTTTCATCATTATGACATTACCTAACACCAAAACATGGAGCTGGGATAACCAGAACCATCGTCGTCCACACATCACTCTATTAATGTTTCGATCTTTGACCGCAGTCATTAGGTCGTGTTGTTTTGTGTTGTGTTGTGTTGTGCTGTGCTGTGCTTTGTTGAATTGTGTTGTGTTGTGTTGTGCTATGCTATGCTATGCTATGTTATGTTGTGTTGTGTTGTGTTGTGCTGTGCTGTGCTGTGCTGTGCTGTGCTGTGCTGTGCTGTGCTGTGCTGTGCTGTGCTGTGCTGTGCTGTGTTGTACTGTGTTGAATTGTGTTGTCTTTACAAAAAGAAGTCTACATATGTTATAATTGAACAACTTTTGAGCAAACTGGGTCCCAGTTGCAATTGTAACCTGGAATTTTACTCACCGGAATTCATAAATTTCTTGGAAACTAGAAAAAATGCCATAAGCTTGTCAGTCAAATAACTTCGAATGTGCTTACTTAAATAACATTTAAATCAAACTTTTTTTGTGTCAATCTGCAGTTGTTGGTCATGGGTCGGGAAGACAGACGACGCAGCAGGATTTCAAAAGATCTCAATCGGTGAAGGCTGTGCATACAAAGGAACGGTGATGCATGAGATGTTCCACGCCATGGGATTCTTTCACGAGCAGTCAAGAACGGACAGGGATTCATACGTTACCATCAATTGGCCCAACATTGAACAAGGTAGCCTTTTGCTCTAGTTTTGAAATTTTGCTCTACCATTTCTTCAGTAGTTTTTGTTAAAGTGGCAAAGACAAGTTTAATAGTTTCAGAATAAATCGGTTGCAGTTGAAGGAGGTACTAAACAAGAACGTAAATGTGTAAGTACCCTGAAATTTTCGTGTCACTAAATTTTAAACGTCCTCACTTCGAAACAGTAAGAACTAGCTATTTCTCTTTGTGGAACAGGTCAGATTATGTCACAAATTACAATTACAAAGAGTTTTTTTGTTTACAATATTCTTTTCTATATTTGAATCATCGCTGCCCTACATAGTTTCTAAATACATCTTTGTTTTACATCAGTTTAAGTTCCGTGTTTACAGCATTTCGTTCCTAAATATAGATCGTTTTACATTTCCATTCAATGGCAAATGGTTTTTATAAATTCCTTCGTCTTCTCTTTCAAATTTAATTATTCCTTAAGGCCGTTTTCTAAGACAGTTGGTGCAAAGATTGTTCGTTTTCACTACGGCACATATACATTAAGGCATTGTTACACTGTGTAATTTTCTCAGCAACTTGTCCCACAATGCTTGAAAATTTAGCGTTGCAAGTTGCCGAGGTTGGGTGTTACACTACAAATCGATCTCAGCAACTTTCAAAGCTTTTGGCCGGGTTAACTAACCTTATTCTTGTACCCAGCTCCTCGGACCAAAAAACGAGAAGTGTTCGCACGCGCCCTTGTTAAAACTGTGCAATGGTGCTGCCAGTTGCTGCAATCTGTTGCGAAAAGTAGAGATGAATTCTAGTCCGTGCAACGCTTCGCGCAACAAAGACAACCCATCTTACACTGTGCAATTCTCCGGCAACTTGTCTCGCAACGGCATTGCGAGACAAGTTGCTGAGAAAGTTGCCCAGTGTAACAGGGCCTTTATAGTCACCGAGAATTTTAGCGGACGTGCAGCGACCTTTGCGTCTTGTCCTTTAGTTTTAGTAATGCTATCGTTATCTGACCGTTACACTAAGCCTAATATTAAACCTCTAGAAACTAATTCACTTCAGTGATAAGGACAATTCAATTCGTGACAAAGTAATGCATCAAAATGATCCTCAAAAATAGTCAAGTAATAAACTTTAGTTTTCTTCCGCATACTTGCAGGGGCCGAAGCTCAGTTCCATATGCAGACCGTTAGCGACTCGCAAGGGATTGGATACGACTACAGTAGTATCATGCATTATGAGAAAACTGCTTTCAGCAAGTATCCTTACAACTTGGTGACCATCCAGGCTAAAAACAGCCCCAGCATGCCACTTGGAGGAGAAGTACTAACCAACAGTGATAAGGAAGAGCTTCGTAAATTATATGAATGCACAAGTGAGTATGAGTTTGTTGCTTACTACAAAAGTGTTTATAAAATACACTCGAAGCTGTTTCATACGTTTAAGAATACAAACGTTTTTTATCACAAAACGTTTCACTTCAGGGTTCTAATTAACACTAGGGGAATTTTAAGCTCATATTATTTGAACTTGAGCTTTTGCATGTTAGGTTAGATTACAAAACTAATGATATTGTTTAGTTTCATGATCATCATCGTTATTGTTGTTATTTTTATAATGATGATGATGATGATAATGATGATGGTGATGATGATAGTGATGATGGTGACGATGATGATGATGATGGTGGTGGTGATGATGGTGATGATGATAGTGATGATGGTGACGATGATGATGATGATGATGATGGTGGTGATGATTATGATGGTGGTGATGATTATGGTGATAATTATGTTGGTGTTGATGTGATTGGCCATGGTGCTTTAGATTTTTTGCTATGGGTAAGGGTAAGGGTTGAAAAGGGTTATGTTTTGGGTTATGGTTATAGTCGTGAAATCGCCGCAAACTTCAATTAGTATTTTCAAAATGTTTAGCTAAAGATTTTCACTTGCTGTGGCTACTACTTGTCAAAAACTGCTCAGTTTTCGCTTATCACGGTTTCGTGCTTGTAAAATAAATAAAGCGATATTAGAACAACAAATTCCATACTTGCTGAGAGAGCCAGGGAATTAAATTGTGTGTTATATACACACAAACCTACGGACAGGTCATGTTTTGTAACTCACCAAGCAATAAATCACCAAGATTTACGTGCGGAATACAACGATAATACAGATAATACACATATGTTTAGTTACCATATCAAAATACATATGTTCATGTTAGTTTTCCCGCCATGCCACATTTTTTGGCTCATCGTGTTAGCCCATCTACTTTTCTAGTTTATAAAAATTTACTGACGACTAGTTCAATAGTAACCAAGTGACCGCTTAGTGATACGAATTTTATTTTCTTGCTTAAGAACAATACTAAGAATAATAATATTAATATTAATCACTAATAATAATAATAACAATAATGGTAATAATGATGAATAAATAAACAAGTAAATGAATAAAATCAATTAAAAGTTTCTATAGAGTGCAAATCACAGAGTTCTTTGTACGTTGTTTGCCAAATAAAACACTTCCTTGTCATTCGAGAAACGCCTTTTGATTGCGATAAGCCACACTTCCCTGTAACCTATTATAAAGGCATGATCAGTCTCTCAATAGTTTTTTTAAAATGTAAAGTCAAGCAATATCTTAATCATCTCAGTTAGATTTCACCTTTATGATCCCTTTAATGTATTTTTTTGTCCTTTTGGCCTTCATTTTTATAATTTATTATCTATATTCATATTGTTTTGTAAAGATCTCCATTTAAACCAGCCTTTGCTGAATTGGAATTTTCTATATAAATAATGTATATAAATAGATAAATAAATAATTAAGCCTTCTTGTTTAAGCCGATTTTCCTAAAGGCTCGTAAACTAACACGCCAATGACACCCGCCATCTCCGAATCCCTATAAAATCGATTTTGTTTGGCCAATTCGTTTTTACTACGAAAGTTCTCAGACTGCGTAGGTGTGCAAAGAAATGGTAGTCATTTTCATTGTATCATCAACATAAATATTTTTATTATTGTGTTACTACTATTTTATCGTTATTATTGTTGTTATTAATGTTACTATTATTATTATTTATTATTATTATTATTATTATTATTATTATTCATGTTATTATTGGTTTTGCTATTTATATTATTGCTATTGTGATTTGCAGCATTGTCGGGGTGGAGCCAATGGTCCATCTACGAACCTTGCAGCGGTGGCTGGAAGTGGCGCAGTCGCTTCTGTGTCTCGTCAGACTTGTCTCTGTGCCCTGGTGGGGACGGGAGTGGCTATGAGTGGGGCTATCTTGCCTGTTAGGTAGCAGCATGTGTCGCTTCAGTGGTATACTCGAATTAAAAGGTTTGTATGTTAAAGGAACAAATCTTAAGAGGGGCAAGCAGCCCCCTTGGTCAAACGGTAAAGTGACCTTATTTAACGAAGGTAACATATGACGGTTTTAAACTAAACTAACTGATAAACTTGTGACCCTCGGTGCGTACTTCACCCACCCCCACCCCCACCCCGTTCCTTTTTTCAGTGCTCCGTTTTACGGGTATTTAAAGCTAAAGCTACATGCAAAGTCGAAACAGATGTTGGAGTCACCGAGGATCGAACCGGGGACCTTCAGCTCCGAAGCCCGCGCACTAACCAACTTAGTTATGCCTGCTCCTGATATCACATGGTCATTTAAAAATTTCATTCATTCATCTATTTTTAAATAGCTGGTATCCACTTAATTGAAACGAAAATCCTTTATCTGATCTCTGAGGGATTCAAAAACATGGGGCGTTTTAGCCACTTCTGTAAATCAGGAGAATTAAGTCTGAAAGCAACAAAAGACGACCTTAGACTTTCCCCCTTAAAGTTGGGCCAACTGAAGCAAACTCGCTCACAAGTTGATTCAAATCAAAACATTTTTTTAACATTAAAATGTGTAGCCACACAGACTGGCTATTTACTTACTATATTTTACGCGGATATACATTAAGATATTATAATTTGATATGTGCTGCAAACGTTTTGCTACTTTATGTATCTTCAGGTTTTCAAACGCTGACCCTATCGAACTATTATTATTAATTTTATTTTTGGCACATCAAACAGCTTACCTTGGCAAGCGGCGTAAGCGACAACACCTTCAGCTTTTCTCGAAGGAATGATCTTTATTTTGCTCACAATTCTTGGACACAGGCTTGGGAGTGATTTACTTCCTATTGGCCTCTTCTTTGCTTTCTTTCTGTTTAAGGTGAACATTTCCCCGTGACATTCTTTCCTTCCTATATGTTGTTACTGTGTAAAAACACCCACAAGTTTATGAACTTTATACCACGTTGTAATATCACTGAAACCGGACTTGAGTGAATCCTGAATTGTTTTTGAGAACACGAATACGTTTCGAGTATCAGACCTATTGATGTCATCGTGCAACAGTCTGTTTTTAAAGTGGTACAACTTTTTAAGGGGCGGGGGCGGTAGTCTCCGAGAGGTCCATCACTTCCGAAAGGAAAGTATAATGTTTCATTCTTAATATGCCCAAATTAAAACGCGGATAGTAACAACAATCTTTTTTTAAGTTGTAACGAAAAGTTTAAAAGTGTACCAAACTGACTCAACAAGGCGGCGGTTGGAGAGAGACCTAACTAAACCACTAAACTACATCTTGGGTTCTTGCTATGTCAAAGTTCTGAATACTACCCTAGCTTGGAATAAGATCACTGAGTCTGAGGGCGCTAAAAACTTTCTAACATTTAACTTAACCTCATTTTCCCCAAAATTCGAGATATTGTTCACGGTGCATAGGTATGAAACACCGTATAATTGAGTTGGAGACACGCCAACCGAGCTCACAAACTTTCAAAAAGTAAGAAAAATATGCAAAAGGTTTGCTTATCTTGCTTTTCTTTCTACGGTGGACTCATAATTGTTTGGTCGAAAAAAGTAACACACTCCATACTTTTTAGTGCTGTAAACATTAGATTTCGAGACGCAATCTTGGAAATTTAGCCAATGTTTGTCTCCTCAGGAACGTAGGAGACGTTTTTGGCATACTTTTTAAACTGGCATTTTTATTGAGTTTTTGTTTTAGTCTCGCATATATTCGTACAAAAAAGAAAGAAATTAACCTTCCAGCTAAAATTTTGCTCCTTCGTTCTTGCACTTGCTACCTTGGACGTGTGTGCAGTCGCAATTTCGACATGTTGGTTTCTGCTCATAACGTTTCTCTTTTCTTCTTTCTTTTTTCCTCAAGAACACAAGGGGACGCAAGTGACTGTCGCCTGTAACGCAGCGTGTGTCCTCGATGTGACGTGGTGTTGGGCAACGAAAGTAGATTGGCGTAGTTCAGAATTTCCCGTAACCTAACAATAAAGATATATTAGAACAGGCCATTTTCGTATTGTTGGACTTAGAAGCATGGTATCGAAATGTATTGTATGAAAATGAGGTCTAGGGGAAAGCTGTTCGTACCAATCTGTGATTGGCAACAAGCAAAACTCGGGCCTTTTAAAATTGGTCTGTGCTTTTATAAAGTTTTGTATGCGCAAGCTTCCGGCTGAGTTTGTCAGTGATTACGTTAATATGATGCTCTTTTGTTTATGTTTAAGTATTAATAACATAATATAAATATAATAGTAATGATGGCATTACCCAGACGGCATTTCCACAGATTGGCTCTTCATCCATCTGGCGGGGGGACCAACGGCTTAATGTACCTGTAGTTCACGGTAGTAGCAAGTACAGGATATGAGTCAGTAAATTTTTTACTGAACATGTTCAGCTGTCAATCACGTCTGTCAACTGCTTCAATCACTTTTGTCAATTGACCAATAGTCAGGTCAGAAATGCTACTACCACCTGTTCAGGTTCAACTTATTTTACTGCCAGGGCCCTCAATTCTCGCTGTTTAACAAGAAAACCAAGTTGAACCTGAACAGGTTGTAACAGCATTCCTGACCTGACTTTTGGTCAGTTGACAGAAGTGATTGACAGCTGAACATGTTCAACTTGATTTTATTCCACTCTTTCTCCACCAAGAAAACGTGCGAAATGCAGCCAAAGTAAGCTAAGTTTGCTCATATTTTTCCGAGAGAGTGTGCCTCCGGACCCCATTAGAAAACTAAACGTTCACTCTCAACACGCCCCCCCCCCCCAACACACTCTTGCACACGTTGTTGTTGTAGTTGTAGTTGTTGTTGTTGTTGTTGTTGTAACAGAGACTCAAAAATACGATCAACAAGTAGTTCTCAGGATAAGGCTGCTTACTGCTTTCTGATCCCCGAACCTCTAAACAGAGATAAAATGTTTTTGACTGTAGTCAGCCATGTATGTCAGAGTAGTAGGCATGTTTATAAAAACAAACGTTTTCAAGATTATGACTTGGGTTGATCTGGAACCTACAGTACCATGATTTCGTCATGTCTGATTGTACAGTTTTATTTTATAAGTCATAAATAATTATATACCTTCCCAAAGAAGTTTACTTTCCTTCCAAAATGGGTCTTATTGCGACGGAAATGGTTTTCGAGAAGTCCAGTTCATTGGCAAAAAGCGATATTTCTAAAACCTGAGCCTTATTTTACAATTTCTTTGAAGTTGTTAACAAATATAAAAATGTTAACAAAAAATATGATGACAAGTCCAACTGACCGACCAGTCTTATACGAACCACACATACTCTGTCTGGGTTTATGTCGGCATCAAAATCGCGGCCGACTGGAGCTCGACTGGGATAAATGTCTGGGATTTTCGGGAGTGGAGGGAGGGGGATGTTTGCGTTTGGATTTGACGCGTAAATTAGTTTGATTTGTAGGAAACTTCCATTTTAGGAAGTGACTAGCCCTATCAACTCTTGAACTGTTTTGATCAGTGTTTTTTTGTGCTACTAGCTTAGTTTCACAGGCTTTGTACAATCAATAACAGCAACCCATTTAGAGACATCTTGGTATGTTTCATCGCATCTCGGTGCATCTACTTTCATCTTCCTTAAGGCTTAAAACTATCGCAAGGAATCTAAAAAAATACAAATATACCAAATTCAGGGGGCAATATCAGGTATGTACGAAACGTTGCAAATTATGACATTATGACAGCTAAAAGCAAAGAAATGACTCGCGAAGATTAGCTTGAAAACGATAACACGTTCAAGATTGAGCAAAAGTTTCATAGTCATTTAATATCTGGTTGCATAAACCTCCAAGCTGCCCCTTGGAATTTTGTTGGTTCTGGTCTTCCAAAACCATCTCTGGCAGAGCATTCCAGTCTAGTGGCTAACATTGTTCTTGGGAAGAAGTTCTTTTAGTTGGTTGTGCTTTTCAGAATCCCCCTGTGTTCGCTCAAACAACCCGAGAAAGCAAAATTTGCAAATAGCTATAGAATAGAACACAACAATATTATTGAACTGTATATATACGAATGTGATGTGACTTGGACGACGCATTTCAAAACTTCTCTGTTTCTTAGACGGGGTAAAGCAACAAATACTGTGCAAAACGGGTTGTGAGCGCATTTCGTTGTTTTTGTTGTTTCCGTTTATTTTGTATACTTTTCAAGAAAGCAATGCAAAACAAAGAAGAAAAAAATACTTAAAAGAGAGGGGAGTGATTTAGAACTTTCTGCGCGCGGAAAAACAATTGCTTTCGGAAAGTTTATTTGAGACCGCAGTCGTCAAAAAAAAACGTACGCTGAGATTGTAGTTTTCTGGAGTGACAATTCTTTCGGTGATTATCAACTGCATTTTCCGATTTCTCTTTTTTTCATTATTTCTTTTAAAGCAATGGAAATGTTTAGAAAAATCTTCAATTTAAAAGCGTTCAAGAAATTAAACTCTTCAGTTTAAAGTAGAACGGATTTTAGACTTTTTTTGGCCCTTTAAGTTTTAAGATTGTAATCGAGTTGATTTCTCTTTACAAGTCAGGAAGCTAATTAAAAATATATTATTACCCTGATTAAAAAAAATGTTTCATTAAACCGGACACATATTTCTCGAGCTATGCAATTAAGGAGCTATAACAATACTTACAGCGCACTAAGAACTTGTAGTTACAAAATGTTAGTCATTAAAGCTCGATTTGAAAATTTACTGAATTTTGCTTGTCTTTTAACTTATAATTCCCGTTTAAAATTATATTTACACGTAACGATGATGATCTGGTTTTAAAACTGTTTTTGCATTTGATATTGTTTTTCTTTTGTTTTCTACCTTGTTTAGGACACCCTAACTCTTCATACATATTTAGGTTGAAGTATTTTTTTTGCTACTCATGGTGAAAGTTATGTAATGAATACATAGAGTACAAAAACTCTGCTATCAATTTCACTGACTTGAAAGCAATTAAATGTTTATGCAAGCAATAAAATACTCGATGATGTCTATGAAATGTTTCATTAACCACTAAAATGAATCACAGGCGTGAGAAACTTCAGGTGTGTGTCTATACTTTAACCTCAGGGGTTTTTTCTTTTGTTTGGGTATGACAGTACCTGCACTGTCAACATTACATTAGCTATGTGCTAGCCCAAACGTGCTCATTTGAGAAGTCCCCGAGCCAAGGGTCAAGATGAAGTTTTGCGAAGTAGCGTTCTTACTGGCCTTTCTTCTCTCACAGGTGATGGCCAAGCCGTTCGTGAACAAAGTGGACGAGCTAATGGTCGAAAAGAGATCAGGTAAACATAGATTTATGATTAAGGGGGACTAACGAACAAAATCGAAGATTGTATATAGGACTTTATAATTAGTCGGGTTTTTTGCTAACATATCACCATAACTTTGAAGAATCAAGACTATGATCAAAGTTACACAGTGACTGATAAGAATTGAGAAACATTTTGAGATTTTTAGAGGTGATAATTGGTAAGGGAAAAGGGAGAGAAATTGAAAATTGAGAACATATAGGATTTTTTTTTAGTTTGGTAAAAATAGAAATTTCCGGCCTAATGAATAAATGGGCAGTCGCAAGATCGTATACGCTATCCAAGAAGTAGCACTTTCTCGCTTACGTCCAGTGTTTGATATTATTTTTTTTGTCCTAAATCTCTCATCAAGTCTTCCTCACAATAAACGGCCGAAACTTGACCATAAGCTCTTTTTAACGCTTTTTAAAACACCCACTCCAGCAAAGCATTGTTTTTACCGAAAAACATGACTTTCATTTCATTTCAGCGCAAAAAAAAATTGCCCCAGTGTATTGTTATTTTTGGAAAACGCAATGAAAGTTTCATTTTTTTTTGGAAAGGAGAAACATCTATCATGCCGCCGTGAAACATTGACGTATAACAATGTTCAGCTGTTTTCCAAGCGTGATATCACAACCAATTAGTGATCCCCTTCCACTTCCTTACCCTATTTAAGATCGAGAAGTAATTCAATTTACGTTTTGCAATAAATATTGGACAACTCAACAGTGAACAAGAGGGAAAAACGAGTTTTCATGAAGTTGCAATAAAACCTTTCCATTTGTAACTGTTTTGATTAAGCTATAGTTCTTTTTAAACTTGTAATTGCAGTAAAAACAAGATATTGAAACAACTTGCGATTTATTTTGCTTTTGTAACAACACTAATTTTTGGTTAGAGCCTAAGTTAGCATGGTTCCTTATTAAAGGAGTTCTAAACAAGAACATTTTAGATAGAAACCTTTATTTATTTGGTCATGGTAGTCCCTTCAGTTTCAAATATAAAAACTGTTATCAATGGGAATCCTGATTAAGTATCTTAAACATATCCTTGACTGGAAGTGCAAAACTAAGATTGTATTTCTCCCACTAGAGACCGAATACAACACAATTCAAAATTACTTTTAGCGGTCTTCCAATCTGGAAGAAACAGAAGTTGCCTGATAGGTCCGGACAAAATTTTCTTTCCCAAGTGTTGGTAATTTTTCTCTTACATAATAATTCATCTTGCACCTGGTCGTTCAAGAGCTTGCAATCGACCATAACGGTGAAAAAAAATGGTATCCAACAGATATAGAATGGTTGACTTCTCTGCAGGGTAACTTGTTTGATGATTTTTAAAATAGTTAGCACCTCTCCTTAACACTGCTACCCGTTGATACGGCTGTGTTAAGGTGTGTGAATTTTCTTACTTAAAACGGTTTATTTTCAAAACAACACCAAATGCTACACGAAATGTATACAACGATGTTTGTTTAACATCTTCGTTATACAAAATATATTTTGATACACAAAACCTGTTTACCTTTTCGAAAATGAAGTCGGGTTATTCAAAGGCACCGTAACAGTGTCTCATTAGTATCCAATATTTCCTATTAGTATCATATTTTTTATATTCTTTGTTGGAACCAGTGTCTCATCAAACTGTTTATCTGCTTGTTTATTCAAATCTTGATTAATAGCACGTCTATATCAGTAGACCTGACGGATTTCATCCCCAACAAGTTCATATCGATGTCTGGTCATTTCACTGTTAGAGAGACGCTAAAAGGAGGGGAGAGGGGGAGGGAGCGAGGCAGAGAAGAAAAAGAGAATGGGGGGGGAGGGTGTGGAGGAAAGA
>JAOBYE010636963.1:0-12011 GCA_025403585.1 Parazoanthus swiftii
CCCCCCCCCCCCCCACTCAAGACTAAAATTTGTTATGTAGTTGATCTCAAACGAGATATCAACAACTTTTGGGCATTTTCCATTTGTCGAGTTTGGCTTGCCCAGCAAGTTAGATGCGACAGCCATTGGAACGGGCTTCAGTAAACAAGAACTCCATTAACCTCGTTTGTGCCTCGCGTCGGACAACCACCCAGGGAGAGGCTGTACAGCAGAATTTCAGTTATTAAGAGTTCATCTTTTTCCCGTTCAAAAAGTATCAAAAAGTAATTTCTTTATATGTGACAAGTGAGTTTTTTAAGAAGAAAAAAATTGTAAGTGAATTTATAACCTACTAAGCCGATCGAAAGTGTCTACAGCAGTTCTTGCATTTATTCGCTCAATGTTTTATGACAAAGCTGCATCAAATTCAAATTTATGTGATTCTAACGTCCCCCCCCCCGAATTTTATCTGTACATATTTTGCATCTAGCTTTGAGACTATATAAATAAAACTAGTTTCTGAAACAACATTCATTGTGGGTGAAAGATCAAGGACGAGCACTAGAGATCAGCCATGATTCGCGTTTCTCTCATCTTCGTTCTTGCTTCATTGTACGCGTCCGTCTCGCTGGCCTACATTCGGGTGTGTTACTTCACAAGCTGGGCCCAATACAGAGCATCACCCGCAACTTTTGTTCCAAATCATATCGATCCACATCTTTGTACCCACATAATGTACGCTTTTGCAGTGATTTCTAATGGTGTCATCGGTAAGACTTCGGAGTTTGATATACTTTCAGCTGATAGATTTTCTATTGAATGTGGACGTTGTAAGCGACGTTGTGAAAAAAAAACTTAGAAAAAAAAGATCGCGCTTGCGTAATTTGCGATAGAAAGCTGGCAGCGCTGTTATGCTTTAACCCTAACACTATTGCATACGGAGAGTGGAAATAAGTACTTAAAATCCATTCATGTAATAAATGCATCATTTTGATGTATGGATACACCCAGTCTCTTCCATTCAATAGTGACTCTGTGACGAGGTTATTCTACCTTCAAGTTCTAACTGACTTCCTAAATATATCAGACTTTTATGATCAACTGAAGAATTATTTTTTCAACAAAATCTTTTTTCGTATTTTCATACCGTTATATGTGTAAATATATATTAGCCTTTCGAAATTCTATAACTTGGATGCATAATTTCTTTCAATGTTGTACCGATTGTCTCCCTTTATATCAAGCTAGATCAAATAGATTTTGTTATTGATAAACCTAAACATTCTCTTGTTTGGGACAATCAATCACCTTTGTTGGGTGCCATCTCTTCGTGGTGAACTCACTTCATGCGAACGCTACAAATCGAAACTTCATAGTGAATAATTTATAGTTCTTATTTGTTTTTTTAGCTTTCTGGAGGTTTTCGCGTATTTCAAAAGTGGTTGTTGACATTTACATGATCCTTTCTATTCTTGCAGCCAAACACGAATGGAACGACCATTCAATGTACAGTCAGATCCAGGCCCTCAAACAAGCCAACCCAAATCTTAAGACATTGTTGGCCGTTGGAGGCTGGAACCACGAAAGTGTTTGGAGTCCTTTTTCTGACATGGTATCAACCCCAGCCAAAAGAAATGTAAGTGATCACGTGATTTTTCCATTCTGTTTTATTGATAACATATCATTTGGTTACAATCAACCGCAGCCAAGAGAAATGCCGGTGATGGATTGCAAACAATTAAAATATAGATATTGAAAATGGCACTATGGGCACTGGTTTTGTTTTGTTTATAGATTTTTGTTTATAGTATATTACTACTTGTGTTCAACTAATGATCTACTGACAATGTCAGAACAAAGCATGTAAAGTTAGCTAAATCTCAGGGTTTTTTCATTGTTGCGGAACACTTGAATTTTTTTTTTACTTCGCTTTGAAGGTTTGCAAGCCTTACATCAACCACAACAGTTTAATGATAAGCTACTCTAAAGAAAAGTTGTTTCAGCCGGATGTCCTGGACAAAATCTAACTAGTTTGACGATTGTTTTTTTTGTCCAATTTGCGTGGCAAGAATGTGGAACTGGATTCCTTGCGAGATACGGAGAATATCTCTGCAGCCTCTCTAAGAAAACTCGTACGTAAGAGTTTTTCTTTCTCTATTTTTATACACACGTACACTGCATATCTTTTATATGTTTTTAATATTAATTTAATATTGCCATCTATAGTTTTCAGTTTTTAACATAATTATATCAAGTGATTAAAGCATCTCGGGCATTTAATGGATGAGAGTGTTGTATTAAGGAGGGCTGACTCTCAGTACGTGGCCAATATTATATTAGTACGACTAAGCTGGTGCGCAATAGCCGACTATCACACTAAAGAACTAAAATTATTGTTTTAAAATTGTTGTTGTTTTTGTTATTGTTATTACGTGTCAAGACAAGCAAATATATATGATGTTTTGTAGCTGATGCAGCACTTTTATACATCGCTAAATGTAGTTACCGTCGAGTATCGACGTAAATTTCAGCATTAACATGAAGTGTTATTGACGCAAAATGTAACAAACGGTTTGAGGCGACATTTGACAATGTTTCGACTGGTATTCTCGGCATTATCCTTCAAGTTAGGGTAATGAATGTAGAAGAGTTGAAACTTTCATTTCCCCGTGGACGGGGGGACAGGGGTTGGAGGATGGATACAAGTGTTCTTCACCTTGCGCTAACCTTACCCTGATTTTGCATTCTTCCGATTTCAGTGCCGTTCCACTCCATTTTGCTTTAAGAATTTCTGAATTTCCCAGTCATGCGCAGAACAACTTTAGGGCTTCAGCTGGCGGGCAACATCTTTTTGAAACATGGCTGCTTGGGTTAAGAAAGAAAAAAGATTTAACTATTTTCGAAAGAAGGTAAAAGATAAAACCTTTAAAATGGCACAGAAAAATTTAATCAGGGATTGTGACCACCAACAAAACCTTTACTTTGCTTGGCGCATGATTAGGAAAGTTGCTTAGTTCTAATATTTTCATGCATGTCTCTATTCTTCTCTGCTTCTAATATGTTCTGTTCTGTTCATTCAATGACATTTTCCCAGTGTCGTTTCAATAATTTAACAGCCAAACCAGTTCCTTAAACTGTTCCGAACTAAAATTATTTTCAGGTCTTTATTAACTCGGTCTCAACGTACCTAAGAGAGCATGGATTTGACGGACTAGACCTTGATTGGGAGTACCCAGCCGGAAGACATTCTCCGCCAGAAGATAAACAGAGGTTCCCTCTCTTGTGCCAAGAATTGCTGACGGCTTTCCAAAACGAGGCTCAGAGCAGCAACAAACCCAGGCTCCTGTTAACGGCCGCGGTGGCTGCGGGGTCTGGAACTGTGGAAAGTGCTTACGAGGTGAGAAATGACGGAGCCAGCTATACTGACTAGGCTGCAATAGACCGAATTGATTACTGAAAGTTTAAAACAGACATACGTCTACTTTCGCGCGGTTAATAACTCAATAAAAGACAGAATTTCTACGGTTTACAGTTAAGTTTTCAAGGCTGCAGATTAGATCAGATCACCTGATCAAATTTTTCTTCCAAAAAAAACTCCTCCCGACGGGCTCTCGCACTCCAAACTCGAGTCCTCAACGAACAAAACCACGTTCTCCGAGCTGCAGAAGCTGATTGGCCGGATGCAACAAACAAACTTTACGAAGAAGCTGATTAGCCTACAGTGGTCGAACAAACCATATATGGAACATCAGAAAAGCAGGAAGCAAAAAACAATAAGTTCTCAACCCTGATTGGCTTCAAGAAGCCGAACCAACCATATATGGTAAATAGATGAAAAACCGGAAGGAAATACCAAGTTTAGACAGCTGCCGTCGCTATCGCTCCGGCAGCAATTAATTGGAAAACATTGATATACATTTAAAATTAATACGACTGTTGTCAAAAATCCTTAGTTTCTAACTTGAGTTTTAAATGCTGACTTAAGTAAGTTAACGTCAGTCGATTTATCCCTACTGAAATAGGGTGTATAGTGTAAAAAGCTAAAGAGCTACACACTTTCGGTCGAAAACATCTTTGCCTTTACCAAGGGCTAAAAATTAGGAGTACTAAAGAACTGAATCAAATGAAAAGCCGGAAACCAAGGCGGATAAAAATAATAATTTTGGTGCTGGTCAAAATAAAAGTGCTTTATCCAACATAAGGTTCTAGAGTCACAGACGAGCTAAACCATGATACTGTTGGTCGCTTTACAAGGTGGCAGAACTTGCTAACGTGCTGGACTGGGTTAACCTGATGACCTATGACCTTCACGGCTCCTGGGAGACTGTCACTGGACACCACACAGCCCTCGTTAACGACAATGACGCAAGTGATAAACTGACTGTCACCTACTCAGTTGATAACTGGATCAGTAAAGGTAGGACTAACATAGTAGGTACATCATACGAATGATGGACATTTTGTGAAAGGGAAAAGAGAAACTGTTTTAAGCACCCAAACTTTTCAATTCCCCTGGCAAGCAATGGTAATAGTAATAGTAAAAGTAAAAGTAATAGCAATAAGTAACAGTAATTGTGATAATAATAATAATAATAACAATGATAATAATAATATTAATAATATTAATAATAATAATAATAACAGTAACAGTAAAAGTAATAGCACCAGCAATTGCTGTAGTAACAGTAATAGAAATAGAATTAGTAAAAACAGTAATAGTAATAATAGTAGTAAAAGTGACAGCAATAGTAAAATAATAGTAATTCCATATTCTGTAACAGAAAAACACATACGGCCACATAAAAAACAAACTTAAAAATGTTTTATTGGAAGTAGGGGGGCTGACTGATAACTTGAAATGGGTGGGACTCAAAATACATTCTCTCTGTAACATTTTTTTATATTAAAAAGACTGTTACGCTAAAACCCTCCCTCTTCAGCCACTTCCACTCCTGCCCCTGTAAAAAACCTGCTACAGACCAGAATGCAATAACTTAAATTTTAAGTGGATACACACCACTATGTTTTGAAACAATTAAGTAAAATTGTTTGATAGCACTTTAAAATTATAACATTGTCGAGGTATGCCTGCCGACAAGATTGCCTTGGGACTTGGAACGTATGGCAGAGGGTTCACACTAGCAAGCTCAACCAATCACGGCCTGTCTGCGGCTACAGTGGGCGGATCTACACCAGCAGCGTACACTAATGAAGTGGGGTACTTGGCTTACTATGAGATCTGCAGCATGAGTGGACTGGTGGTAAGCGGAGTTTACCAGAGGTGCCTTTGTTTCCCCCCTAAAACCTGAAGCTTTAAAGTAATTACACTCGAATTCACAGAACTCTGTAACCTTATCAAAATCATATATTGTGACGTTAATTCGATGACGTCACCTCTAACATGTATGGAAAATTAAAGCAGAAATAGGGAATTTTTTTAACAAAATGTGTTCTACTTTCTTCTCCTCTTTTCTATTCTTCTATGCTTTATACTTTTAAGAGACTTTTAATAAATACAGGTTTCCCAACTTTAAGAAACTTTGCTGCTTCTAGATGCTAAAATAGCATAAGATTCATAAGGAAACATGATACTGCAGTAAAGTTGTTTCATTTGAGAGTGTTAAAAAATGTCTCAATTCTGCAGGGATACCATTATTACGAAAGATTCTGGTATGGACATAAGAAATGTAATGTATAAAGGATACTGTTTCATCGATTAGTACGCCAAGGTATTTTACGCGCGGTCTTTCCGTCCTCAGATAGCAATGCAACAGGGCAAGGATGTGTAATGTTTACAAATAGACTCGTTTACACTGTTACACTTTTATTTTCGAATCCTGATGTTTTCGCGGACAGTCATACCATCGAAAGCCATTCCTTTGCATATGTTTAACCATTTGGAATATTAATTATGTTTTTATCAGTGTCAAACGTCCATAAAAAGAAAGGAAATATCAACTGATTGGCCTCACTTGTACAAGCCCACGTATTAGTCTTAATTTCTTTCAATCCTTTATGTTTCCATTGGACCCTGGTTACGGTTGATTTTGATGACATCACAGAGGAATGGCCGAGATGTCGCGCACGTCTGTGCGTTCATAGCTATTTAGCGATGGTTTTATTACTATTTTTGTTTGAGAGGACCTTAAAATTTATTGATCTAAAAGGAAAATTGTTGTTCGCGAACACAACCTGTTTATTGCTTTGCACTTACAAAAAACATGAAGCAAACTTTGTACGAATTCCCCCCACAGACTGTGGAGAGCACTCCAGTGAGAGCCCCGTACGGTTACCTTGGTAACCAGTGGGTTGGATATGACAATGTACAGAGCCTGACGTTAAAGGTGAACGATGTGATCAAAGCCAAGGGTCTGCGAGGCGCCATGTTCTGGGCAATAGACTTGGACGATTTCAATAACAATTTTTGCGGCCAAGGAAGTTATCCTCTGATGAACGCTGTGAAAAATTTACTCCAAAGTGGAACCCCTGAACCATCGACCCAATCCCCTGAAACACAAGCTCCTCAGACCCAGTCCCCACAAACACAGGCTCCTCAGACCGAGTCTCCACCCAATTCATGCGCTGTGGTGGCGATCCAAGGTGACGCGGTCGGCTATTGCCAACAAAGCTGTCGTTGCGACTGTGGTGGTACTCAGGCTCCTACTACCGCCGCCCCAAACTCCTTATCCCAGGCCCCGACCACCGCAGCCCAAGAAACATCGACCCAGGCCACGACTGAAACAACCGAGAATCCTTCAACCCAGGCTCCGACCACTGCAGCTCCGAATCCCTCGACACAAGCTCCTACGAGCAGCGAAAACTGTGTTGTAACTGAATATTGCCAAGGTGTGGATACTTAAGTTATTGCACGTCGTTAACTATTTTGAATTCTAGAAAATCTTTCTGAGATGTGTCCTAAGGGTGAAACCGAAAAACTAAAAATGTTTTTTCAGGAACGAAAACGCCACTGGTTGTTAAAACATTTTGATCCACTTCTCAAACAATCGTAATAATTTAGTTACAAACTGACCCTTTCAGGCGTCGATCCTTAACTCCATCCCCCCATAAACACATACCCACACAAATACAAACCCAAATAAATATCCAACTGCTTCAGTGTGACTAAGTTCAAAAATTTGGAATTTTATTTGTTTATTTTTTTATGGAAAAAAATTGTACGGATTTCATTATCTTGTGGTGGTTTTAACAAAAGCAAAGTTTAGCTCTGAAAATGTTTTTAAGAATACGTTATTCTGTTCAACAGCCAACTGCCTTCAATGTAAATGCAACCAGGAGTCCGACGGACAGGTGGTATGCACAGGAGTTGGTCTGGACGAGGACAGCAACAAAGACCACTGGAACACCTGGTGTGAAGCCCGCGGCTGTTACGAATGCCTCTGTCCCTCTCCGCTGCTTAGTTGCCAGGCAACCGGAGCCTACGAGAGCCAGGCGTACTACAATATGTGGTGCGTGTCCAACTGCGTGCTCAACAACTGCCCGACCTCCATGTGCTCGTGTCCTCAGCTGGCTTCTCAATAAAGAGTCATAAACAGGGGTTTATCACGGAGATATATAATACTCTTAAGAACGGTTAGCTGCTCCAAAAAGGTGATTTTTATCGCATTTGCCGATCGTTTTTCGCAACCCTTTCGCCTTCTACAAACGCTTTTCCAGCATTATTAACTGGCTATAACCTCTATATGGTTACTTTCAATTGGAAAATAAGGCGCGATTAGTTGCAGCTAGAAAGTCGTTCTCGACATATACACAAGGTTTGACAAAAGAAATGGAGGGTAGCAGATAGGGGGGTAGATCTTCTGCTTCGCTCGATCTTTTACACAGGCGTTAACATGCACAGCAAACAGACTTTATACGAGTTAGTCTACAGGATGTTGACACAATAAATCTTTTAGCTTGATTTTGCTTGTTGTCGCTTTATCGAAGGTTGATAGAGTAAAATTATGAGTAAACTGTGAAAACTGGTTAAAGTGAGCTAAATAATTGTTCTTCGTCTTTGTTTTAGCGAAAAGAACACTTAATTACAATACTGAAATGGCAACGGATTTATAGGCACATTTTTTAAAGGTTTAGGGCCTTTTTTCCATAAGTTTGATTTTATTGGTAGTTACAAAGTTGACAAACAACAAATTAATTAATGTAGAATTCAAATCTGTTGCCGTTTTTTTCATTTTGGTGTTCGTATTAGAAATATGGTTCAAAATGTTCAAAGCGACTTCTCCGCCCGGAAGGCTTATTTACCGCAGCTTTATATGCACATGCTTCATACTTGCTGTGATCGATTTTCAACAAGTTCAATGTCATAATGATGTCCCCGTTTTGATTTTTGCCACTCCGTTCTATTGCTCTAAATAAGTCAAACGAGGAATAATTTACTTGTGGTCTCCATAATACGCTTGATATCTCAAAGAATACTAGGAATTTTTAAAAAAGGGTGACACCGTTTGGAAGACAGGATAGTATCCTAACAACAGTGCAAACGGTATAAAAATCGATAAGATATCTGCGGAGAATAAGCCTTGCGAAGATGCCAAAATGACTGAAATCTTTTTCGAGAAAAAGCAAAATTAGTGTCTTGTGTTTTCAGATCAGCGTTTCTCAGAAGTGTTGGAATTTACAGCTGGTAAAAGGCTGTGTAATATCAGTCATTATTTTTGTCTTTTCACTGCGCACTAAACAATAGAATGAGAAACACGATATCGCCAAATCTGGACATTTCGTTGGTTGGTGGAGCTGACAGAGGTCGCTTTTTGTTGTTGTTTAAAGTTTGTTTTATAATAAGACAGTAGGGAGAACGCCGCAATAGGAAGAGGACAGAGAGGAAGAGGAAGAAGCGAAGGTCGTGGACGTGGGGTTCGAGGCAGAGGTCATGGAGAGATAGCTAGCAGAGCAGAATGTGTGCAAAGGGTTTGTTCTCTAAGATTTCAAGGTCTGCTCCACACCTTTTGCAGGAAGCAGCATTGTTCAGGCCCTCTTCGAGAACATGTGGGTCGATTGTTGTGTGATGTCTTGGATTTGCCTAAATCTTGATCTTGTATTACTGGAAAATTGCCTACAGGGCCTTAAATTTCCCTTCATTTCTCAAAAAACTGACCTATAATCCAACCACCTTAACTTTGAGTTGTCTGCTCGAAAATTGATGTGGTTTTTTTCATAAGACAGGGCGTTTCAATCAAGATCTGTATTTTTAGCATGCCAGTTTTCTTCGATTCAAATTACTTTGGTTAAAACATGCAGTTGAAATGTTGCACTACCGCGATTTTAACAGCCTTCTCCATTGATTTTAGTTGACCTTGTTTACCTTCGCTTGCCGTGCTTGCATTATATTTAGCAATTCTAAAGCTTCGTTATTTTTCCGTGCCAAACCTCTAGATTTTCTAGGCGACTTGATTTTTCGCAGAGACTTCGTACGTGCAACTACCTTTCGAGCATCCGCCATCTTGACCAGCGGAACGTCACGTCTGCTCATACTCTTAGCGGATGGCGCCGACCAAAAGGAGCAAGGCCCTTATCAAAAAGTGTTGGTTCGGCTCGGATGAGCGTTTACACTGCAGATTTCAGCCGAGCCG
Source organism: Parazoanthus swiftii (assembly GCA_025403585.1). Taxonomy (NCBI): domain Eukaryota; kingdom Metazoa; phylum Cnidaria; class Anthozoa; order Zoantharia; family Parazoanthidae; genus Parazoanthus; species Parazoanthus swiftii. The sequence goes on from JAOBYE010636963.1 coordinate 9,567, forward strand.
TGCTATGCTTGCATTAGCCGTACCAGTTTTACCCGTGCTCGGCGAGCACGGGTGAAATTTTGGTTTAGCACGGATAAAATTTGACACGGGAAAGCATTTACACTGCAATATTTACCCTAGCCGTACTCATTTATTTGGCACTCGCACCATTTTTATCCGTGCCGTACCAAAAACTCGGTGTAGTGAAAATGGGGCTTAAATCACCTTTACCCATACCATCGCATACAAGACTCGGGCTATGTTGCTGGAAAAAATCTTTTATCAACTGGATACATTCTTATTTTAGTCCTGCAGTTTCTACAAGAAATTCAATAACACTTATCTCCGCGGGTGACCTACCAAGGAAATATAGGAAGTCTAAGCTGTAGCTGTTGGTATTTTGCATTTAACGGCAGCGAGTGCAGCAACCTTTTGCCGATTGAAGGAATTTACTACACATTTTCATAGTAAATAAAACTGAAAAATACCTAAAAGGAAAGGAAAAGTTAGTTAAGTCCTCCGTTAATGATTATTATTAGCTCTGCTAATTCCACGATTAATTTGATTACTAGTCGATTTTGTGAAGCAAAATTATTTAAGGAACAAGCAGCAATTTAATCTAACTAGAAAGTGTTTTTTCTTATATAACCGGTCCGATGTGCAAGCCGAGTTGTCAGACGGACAGATAAAACTTGACAATAGGCCGTCAGCATGGTACTTCTAAGGGACAGCACATCTACTTCGAGTATGAGATAGAGGCGTGGGAGACCGGCTTATTTGTGAATCAAAGTTTGGAGGGCTGAAGGAACCTCCTCTCGCTAACGCTTTAAACTTTAGAAATATTGTGGTCTTCAGCTTTCCCCAGCTCCGCGGTCCTTGGTTTTAATTTGCTGTATGTAGTCTGTTTCAGTTAAGCTTTTGACGATGTTTATGCCCGTTAGAAACTATAAACTAGAAGGAAAGTTTGGGATTGCAAGAGTTCTAAAATGAAAACAAACTGATATTAGAGAGAATAAGTACTCTCTATACGTGAAGTGGTAAACATGTGGAATAGCAATGAAACACAAAATTATTCGCAGTACTTAACGCTTGCTAAAACTGCATAACATTTCCTATCTTCTCTTAAGGATCAAAAATAAGAACTTTTGTAGGCAAAATGGTTGTTGTGCAGTCTAGTCAATTGGCAATTTAGCTGCGAGATCATTTCTGCCGTTTGCGGGCCTTTTGCCATTCCACGTTTACCTGGTGCTTATTCTCCTTATTAATTAATTTTTTGTGGCAAACAGCATTGCTAGCGATGTATAACATAATTATCTCATGGACGACGTGTGAATGAATAATCTGATATACACCATAAACCAATTCGTTTTTCAGAAGCAATGGGCATGGATCACATTCCTATTAGCTATACCTAGGAGGTTTTGGAGGGTATAATTTTGAAAAAAAAAAAACATGTTTCGACCGTAAGAGATGCTAGAAACGTTTTAGCTTAAAAGCTTTTGTATGATAAAAACTATCACAGTTTGTATTTGAGTAGTTTAAGCACTAGTTTAAAGTAAGTCTTAAATAAACACTGTAGATGATGCTCTTGCTTTGAATGCAATCAGTTGGTTAATTCGGTCGCGGGCTCGTTTCACAAACAAATTGCGACACGAAAAATATTAATAAAAAAGAACAGAGCCGAAGCCTCAACTCGGTCCCTCCGGCCCGAGTAACAAAAAGAAGAAACGGAGCCGAAACCTCAACTCGGCGCCTACGGCCCGAGTAAAAAATGCAGTGATTGAGGCCTGCTTCAAACACCTTATTTTCAACCGTATCGAATTAAATTCAATTTGATCCGGTGCTAATTCAACCAGTGATTCAAACACCGAATTTAATTGCTACGTTCAATTCGATACGGTCAACATACGGTGTTTGAAGCAAGCCTGAGAGAGTAACTTCTGCAACAGACATCTTGTTTGTTTACCGTTCGCGCTTCGGTGCTCGCGCTTGTATCTGACTGACCAATCAGATGAGAGGATTGAGAAGCAGGAGCACAACCTGCAACAACGAGTTTTGATGCGTGACAAGTTGACCAAGTACGTGGTAATACGCGCAACAGCACACACCAACTTGCAATGCAACAAGTTGGGCAAAAACGTTGCTCGTATAACTTCATCTTAACCAATTATTGGTAATTTGTCTTCCAGGCTCGATCGATTCTCTGTGGGTCTGGGTACGAACGTCTTCGAACGAGCATTCTGGGTTCATTTGTAGGTCTGGGGACACCACGGTGTCGACACTGCGGCAAAACGTCTGCGCATGCGCGTGACATCACATATTTAGACCACGCTAACCTTGGGCGCAAATACGGTTCCAATACGGGTGTTCGGAGCTTTCGAATCACTGGAAGAAGTTTGCTGGCACATGGATGAGAGTTTTTGCAAGTGAAATTTAGTTCAGTGACCTCGCCAAGACCACCAAATA
>JAOBYE010637074.1:0-12011 GCA_025403585.1 Parazoanthus swiftii
CTTCTAATCTCAAAAGACGATCGAGTAGACATGAACTGACAAATACTAAAAGGTGTCCGGCTGTTATTGAACGTTAATTAATGGTGTGATCATCTTCATCAGTTGCTAATTTGAATATTCTCGCGAGGACATCACCTCGACCAATCAAAACTTAGTCGCCAAATACATTGTTGTATAGTTCTTTAAATGTCAACTAATTTTTTTATGGTTATCTTTTAACTATATGTCCATGGTCCGCGGTCGTCCTTCTACTTAAGGTACGTCCAACGTTCAAGTCTCTTGTATATTATATTTACAGTAACTATTCTCAGCTTTAAAAACGTCCAAAAAGTTGTTCAATGAAACAGATGATATTCATTTGTTTTGTAAGAAGACATTTTAAGACTCTGTCAGAGAATGTGAACAATTCAAGATAAAAAGTATTTTTGGAACAATACTTCACATTATAAAGATGAATACCATTATCGATGTTTGCAACTGATTACTTTCTCAAAAACAAGACATACACAGTGAGGCAATTCGCAGAAATGTTTAAAATGGTTCCTTACTAACTGTGGAACCAGCTTTCACTTAATTATGGTTAAAAATACTTCACTTTTTAGAAGAACAGAAGTATAAAAATGGTGCATACTTGCAATCAATTGCTGAACTATTAGTTTTTAAAAAAAATTTGCACTCTGTAATTTATCAATGACACTGGCTTAATTTCTGACTTGGCAGTTGCTGTGCAAACGATCCATCCGAAAAGATTTTAGGGTTGTTTTTTAAAAAACATATTGGCTGGTTTTTCAAACTTGTAAACAACGTTTTACCGGGTATGAATATATCGTTGGTAGATGTGTCTTTCCCCTCTTCCCTACAGAGCGTTACCAAACCCTTTTCCAAATGCTTCCAGACGTTTCTTATCGAACAATCTACGATTGGTTTTCTTTGATGAAGGAACTAAATTCTTTAGATTCTTATCGAACTAGAAATGTTTTACAGTGTATCTGTTACCTTTAAAAGGTCGGCCCCTGATTGATATGGATAACGGCTCTAGTTCCAAATAGCAATTTTTTGTTTTCCCCCTTTAATATTTTTCTAACTGCTAGTGGATTAGGCTGCCTTGTAAAAATTCTCACTTTCTTTATAAGCAATCTTTAATGAGTTAGTCAAAACGTGCACCCATAGCCGTTGTGTCTGGTGTTTGAAGTTGACTACATTCGCTCTTTAATGATAATGGAAGCATATGGTTGCTGCTCTTTAGAATATTCACCGTTTTTTCAAGAAATTGTTTTATTTTTCCTATCCGTGTGAGACTGACAAATGTTAAGACTTTATGCTGGAAATGCCTTTTTTCCTTCCAATAAAGTTTACACTAAAACGATGGAGCTTTAAGAGGATGTATTTGCACAAAACTGACAGCCATTTTCTCGATCAGTCGAGACTTTGTCAATAAATGACATTGCTATTTAAATACTGCATAAGTGTCAAAATGATTCAGTTCTGTAAAATACCTTTTAACTAGACCTTCCGCCATAGTGCTCCTTCTATTAAGAAACAAATGAGAATTGATGTAAGTACTTTTTAAAATTAATAGATATCTGTTTTTTGTCCAAAAACAAGCTTTTTAAAATTAGTTGACTTGTGACATAATCACCTAACACCCAGATCGTACATTCATTTTCCTCAGAACTTCCTTATAAATCACGTGACTTGTGACGTCATCACCGGAACTCATACTGGCGACTCCTTTCCAATTTGTTAAGACTGTCTGCGGTGCAGGCTTGTATTTTCCGACCTTTCGTTGGAAATTTCGTGTCTTGCCAACAGTGGCTCGAAATTCCGCAACTATCATATAGTTGTGTGGTAAAATGGATGTGGTCTCGTTAACAAAAGTTTTGAATTTTATAAATATTCCACCGCATCGGTGATATTTTATTTCTTTAATTTGCTTTTAAAAAAATTGAAATTTCAGTACTTTGAACAGTGATATCATGCATGTTTGGCTAAATGTAAATTATAAAAAGACACGACGCGCAGAAACTTTTCAAATGTTTATACGACTTATACAGTCAGCGTGGTCTAATGATGTTTTGAAGTGGCGTGTTCCCAGGCTTTTCCACTCATGGAATTATACCGCACGAATTTCATACTGTAAAATCCGACGGGCTACCATTAGCAGTTGTGATTTTCAATGATTCGCGGTTGAATGAAAAACTTGTGTTAAAACTGCCAGTTGTCGCAATTCTTGAATAATTAAGGATCAATATGAAAGGCTGGCGTGCATATAAACATTAAAATCAGCTGTACATGCAAACTCTTGAGATGAAATAGAGGCCGTATTCTACTGTTTTTTGGGAGCAAAGAGGATTTAAACCTATATTTTCGAAAATAACAAAAATTGCCAAAATAGCAGCTAATAAGAACCTGCCGCCTCATTTTTTTTATGATTCCGGACAAGAAACTAATAATTCTTTTAACTTGGCGTTATCAATCTTTATGTCAGAACAGGTCCGAACGGCGTGGTAAAGCTGTTTCTCAGTTTGTACTACTTCTAAATGGGCTCGGCTTGGGCTTCAAAACTTCTTAATGGTCTCAATCTGCGCCTGGAAGATTTCTAAGGGAACGTCGAAGATATTCCGGTGATTTTTCGATGAAGATAAGGTTTGAGTCAGAACGGAAGTAGTGTCCACGGTCTACAGTCTACAGACTAATTCCACTCCACATCGCAATAACTCATTCCTTGCGCCCGCGCGTGAATGTGTTAAAAAGGGGCTTGGATATTGCAAATTGTCATTTATGAAGTTGTCACGAAGTTTGACGCTTGTAAACCGGGTTGATATCGGTGCAGAATGTGAAACTCAAATTGGCTGTTTCTTTTCTGGCTCCCAACTTATATATGCATCTTAATAGTTGGGCACTGACCGAGTTCTTGTCAACGTTTAGTGCCGAGGGACTCCACACCCTGTTCTACTGTCAAACTAGCCAAGTTATTTTGCACAAAATGATTATGTAAGAGTTCTGAAATAATAGAACTTATCGCAAGAACACAATTATTACGATACCAAAACAAGTTTACATAAGTTGACTTTTTCTAATGCAGACTGAGGTGCGTACAGACTGATATTTGAAAACCTGCCTTTTGTGCCGTGGACGCCAATTTTTAAAAAAGAAAGAAAGAAAGTTTAAAAACTTTCTGACTTTATCTAACGGCCGTCTTATTTTCACTCTCCCAACAGGTCTTGTTTCAGGTGAAGCAATGGAAGTTAGACATCTAATTTCTTCACTGCTCATGCTTGGGATTTTCGCTCAAATAGAAGTAAACGGACAATGTCCACCCCTCACCTCTTTCTATTACATTTTTGGTAAGTACGCTAGCGCCGTTGCTCTGTCTGTTTTAAAAGTAAACCTCAAGCATTCGATTTCGTGAGAAGGGCTTTCGACCGAGGATATAAAGCTAAACCTGAAACCTTTAAGAAGTAATTTTGTTTTCTGCTTAATACCAATCATAGGTTTGGTGCATGGTTGAAGCGGAAAAATGATTAAGAATAAGAAAGATATTTTGGAAAATAAAATAAATAATGAATAACGTTGTACTTCCAATTTTGAAGAATGAATAATCGAAAAATTGAAAATTAGTTATGAATTATGAGGTCAGTTGAGCGGTCTTCGCAGCTATATTTGAACGACTCAAAATTTGTTTCCCGGGATTGGACGTCAAACATTTTATGGATTCTTTTCACAGTATTCTAAACATTTTTCTGGACAAAAGTTTTAACGACTTCTGATAAGTTTCCAAATTGTTCTAAGATACTCGAAAATTTAGCAAAGGTATTCTTGGAACATGTCCTAATCAACCAACCTCTGAACATATATATACAAGTCTGTCAAGAACTTATTTTAGCATGCTGTCCATAATAATTTTAAATGAGAACTTTTATGAATATGACACGCGGTGTAAACAAACCACTCGAAAATCAGATGCGAAAAGTAGAAGGAGATGTTAAAACAGGATAAATGCTGTTACTGACGTGTGGAAGATTTTGGACTTGTCAGTTCGGGTTATGAAAAACTCCTTTTAAAATTGGCCTCTCCCAAGGGAAATATTAATATTTTTCTTACCATTTTATACTTTTTTTTAATTAGCAGGGTTTTTATGTTTCCCTGTATTTAATAGAATGCATTTCATGTATTTCGTGGCCTTTCTTTAATAGGCACACATTTCTTGTAATCAGTGGGTTTATCTTACTCCAGAGGTCCCTTCTGAAAAGCAGAAATTATTGTAATGTTGTTAGCCTCATAAAAGGATATTATTACTATTATCATTTTTCATACTACTATTTGCAACTATGTTCAGGCTAGTTTACGAACATTGCTTAAAGTGTTTATTTAGCGATCCCGTTCATCAAGCAACTCAGAATACGAATTGCCCCGGAACAAGGTTTTTTAACTTTTTATCGGCATATGCCCCTGCTCGAACTTAACCCTTGTTCGATATCGCTAAGCACGACCGTATTAACGCCAAGCTGGATTAAAACTGTGTAACAATATCTAGATTTCCTTCTGTAACACAGATTGGGTTCTTGAGGATCACGAGGTCGAAACTCACATGGTTCCCAATCAAGACTGGTGCTACGCCTACTGCATCAGAGACAAGCTACATCGCTGTCGGTCTCTCAACTATCAAATCAAAACAGACACCAGTGACGCGAAACATCAGTGTGATATCAACTACTCGACCAAGAACAGACATCCGGGGTCTATGCAGCAGCGTCCAGGATGGGTGTACGAAGTGGTTAGTCTTTTTGCGATTATCAAAATTCTTAGAAATAGAAAAGACAAATTACAATTTAAAACTTTGAGTTTATCAAAAGGGGAAAAACAAGTTTTGATGCATTTTCCTAAAAAACAGCTATTCAAAAACCATCATCAAATTTCGATAAGTTTCTTTTATTTATCACAAATAACTACCTCAGTGATACCTCATTATACCGCTTCTTTCAACAAGTTATCGGTGGCAAAATTCTCCTGGGCGATTGTTCGGCTGCAAGTAAGTTTTTTTTATAGGAGTCAGTGAAACCTGGGATATCCAACGGGCGCGTTACTAAAGGTAAAAATTTGTTTTCCTTCTAAGTGATCTTTCCAAGCCTTGTTTTACCACCTACTCAAATCATAAAAATACCAGCTCTGTATGTAACACTTGTCCAGATTGGGATGATTTTGAATGTAAAGATATTTTATTCTGAGACGGTCTCCACGAAATATGTACTTCACAATATATCCACAACATATATACGTATATCTGGCTGAAAATTGACGAAAATGGCCAAATTTTCTCTTAAAATCGCCTAAGTTCAAACTCGGAAATCGATGCACTTTTTATGAAAGACAGGGAATTACAAAACCTTTGTTTTCAACATAACGGATTTTTTTAATTGATTTTACTTTGATTAAAAGCTGCAGTTGAAACGTGCGTTTTAACAGCCTTTATCGGTCATCTTCAGGTTTTGCTTACACACGCGACTTGCACCTATCGTTTCCCGTCTAAATCGATTAGCAGACACGTTAGTGACTCTCTGTCTTCTAGATAGACAGACAGACAGTCGGACGGACGGACGGACAGACATACATACAGACAGACGGACGGACGGACAGACAGACAGACAGATAGACAGACGGACAGACGGACGGATCGAGGAATGGATGAACGATTTCTGGAGCACCTGGAGCATTAATTACATCATATTGGAGAATTTTTCTTCTTCGAATATAATTATGATATTTGTGATTATGAGATCAATAATCAGTTCTACAAGAAATTGCCTCAGGGATGGTCCGAGTTTCAGTGAACAACACTCCTCCAAGCCTTTGATACATAATCAAATAATTTGGAATAACAGGAATATCAAGGTAGACAAAAAAACAGTCTTTTATAAATACTTTGTTTACAAAAGGATTGTATATTTGAATGACCTTGATTTTGGAAAAAACGTGTCAACTCCCTTGAGGGTAAAGATAAGAGTAGCAAACACACACACACACACACACACATATATATATATACATATATATATATATACTTTACTGGCTAGGTATTTGAGCGGCAGTACCAACTGTATAATGAAAAGAAACAGAAACAACATTAAAATTCAAATCAAGTACGTAAATGGACATTTGATCCGTTTGAAAGAAAACGTAGAAAATGTTATGAGATCTTAATTGAAGAAAAAGTGACAAAATTTAGAGGATTTAAAAAAATTCAGATAAAAAATAAGTTTGAGGATACACATGTCAAAGAATCTTTTTTTTTTACTAAAGTTGCTTGGTTGCGAATCATATTTAAGATGTAAGCAATTCAAATTCTTAGTGTCATTTGTTATACTAAGTTCAAACTTTTTAGAATTGGGTATAGTAACGAAGACTCTTGCTCCTTCTGTGGGAATGCAACAGAAACAATTACTAATCTGTTTTATGAATGTCAAATAACAAAAGTATTTTGGAATGAAGTCAAAAATTTTTGGGAAGGATTTGGGAATGTTTTACTGAATTTAAGAGAGTTTCAATATAAGGATTATTAGATGGCACTTCAAAAAGCGGTCATGAAAATTTGCTTAACATAGTTATACTTCTTGGAAAGCAGCACATTTGGAAATTTAGAAGAAATGGGGAATATCCATCAATATTACAATAAAAGCACTTGATAAAAAAAAAACAGTACTGCACAGAGAAATACATTGCTGCTAAATAAATGAGCTTACTGCCTTTTACAAGAAATGGGGCATGTACGAATATGGTAAAATAAGTGTTAATTGTTGACCCAATAGTACTCTTTAAGATCGGCTCATTGGCCTAGGCCTGTGCAGAACTAATGTATTTTCACATTACTATTTCTAGGACTATATATTGTAATAGTAATATGAACTGTATAGGTAAACCTAGATGTTTGCCTGCCAAATGTATGTATGTTTATAATTGCAGAGTATTAAAATCCCAATCAAAAAAGATAGGGGTTTGAGTATAATTTTGTTTATAGTTATAAGTACAGTTTTAGGTATAGTTATAGTTGTGTATAATTGTATGTATAAGTAAAGGTAAAGGTGTAGTTCTATCTATAAATAAAACTATTAGTTTAAATATAAGTAAAGGTGTAAGCATAGGATCTAGGTAAAGGGACTGCGGAGCTACTTTGTGTGTCTTGTGTGTGGGGGAGGTGGGATGGGGGGGGGGACTAGTTACTCAAAGTGGGGGAACGTGAGAGAGCAGCATCGACGCCTTCGGACGACACCGTCTGCACCTGCAGTACCTGCAACAGAACCTGTCGCTCCAGGATTTGGCTCTACAGCCACAGCCGGCGCTTCAGTTCCACCATAGACTGACTCTAAGGCGCAAAACTCCATTGTCTCTCGAGAAAGAAGAATGGCAATAATAACAATAGATATATATTTGGGTATAGTTATGGGTATTTTGGTTGGTATAAGTGCCTTGCCATTTGATTTTGTGAGGGAGGAGGGGGTTGAAAGGGTAAAATATGTAAGAAAAAAGTCAATTCCGAGCAAAAAGAAAAAAAAATGTTTGCTTGCCTTGTAGTTTCGAAGGTTTACAAATAATATTATAAAAAGTAAGAAAAAAGTTGCAACCGAAATATCGCCAAAAAAACTTCCCAAATCTCATTTTCCCCTTCTCCCTTGGAATCAAATGATCGGCCCTTAAATATTAAATCATATAAAAATATGTTTATCCTAACCTTTATGGCAATGTTGAAAGACATTCGATGTGATTAAAACCTCGTGTTTATTCCCTACGATCCAGATTAAGGATGCAGATGCCTTGCCTTCTCTTGGTAAGTCAATTTTATTTTATCTTGAACTATTACAAATTTTGAAAATCAATTCCCGGTAGTAATTTGATCAAAGTTTTCTACCGTCTCAGATTCAAAAGGGAGTTCAGTAGAACCAGATGAACCTCTTCCCCAAACCTGCCCTTTTATCGACTCTCCTGGAAAAATCCAGGACAGCTTCTGGTATAAAAAGAAGGGTATACCGGGGGCTTCGCACATTCAGTTGACATTCAAATTTCTTGCTTTTTTGTCACGGAAAGGCCAAAACTGCTTGCATGCAAAATTTATCTGTGACCGTTTTAAAATTGTTAGGGGCCCATAAAACATCCCCCACTCCCTCTAATATAATAAACGTTAGTGTTCCTCCAAAAGTGAAAAGTCTCATACTTTTAAGGGTCAGAGATTGTTCACTTTGGTCTAGAGAATATTTAAGATCAAATATTTTTGGGACGATACTCACCCTTCAAATTTCTTTTAAAACCAGATCGTGTTGTCGTAAAAGCTGAAACGTCTGATTTGACAGTCGAAGAGAAAAAGGAAGTGACCCTTGTTTGTATTGCTAGCGGACAACCAAAGCCATCAATCAGCTGGATAAAACTTGGTGGAAAACACAGTAGCGACAGTAAGACAAAAGAAGGAAAACTCATCCTGGCACGTGCTCAGTTCGGACAACCAAAGCCATCAATCAGCTGGATAAAACTTGGTGTAAAACACAGTAGCGACAGTACGACAATAGAAGGAAAACTCATCCTGGCACGTGCTCAGGAAGGAACTTACATTTGTGAAGCTACAAACATAATTAACACAGAGAGAACCGAGGTTAAGGTAACAGTTGTCCCTAAAGTTGCTTTTATGTTCATGCCTACTCCAGAAATTGTAGCAGTAATCGGTTCCAGGATCCAACTTGACTGTCAAGGTACCCGGCTCAGTAATGTCACATGGCAACGTGAAGGTGGCGACCTACCGACAGGTCACCTACTTCATCCAAACGGGACACTGGTTCTCCTGAACGTCTCTCATAACGCTTCAGGTGTTTATGTGTGCAAAGCCAGCACGGTTTTCAGATCAATCAACACTACAACAATGGTTAAGGTTATCTACCGGTCGTGTAGTCACCTGAAGGCAGCCTTCCCGTCTGCAAACTCCGGTAGTTATCATATCGACCCTGATGGGAATGGCGGAGGAAAGGTTTTTATAGCGTACTGTGACATGGTGGACAGAGACAGTATTGGTGTGACAGTTGTCAGTCACGACAAGGAGACCAGAGAACGAATAGGAGACTGTCAAACTCTAATAAATTGTAAGATTCTCCCCAGGTCCTCCCTATCAAATTTGATATCCATCGACGTGACATACACCAACGTAGCACTCGCTCAGCTCGCCAGCCTCACAAGAGTCTCCTCCCACTGTGAACAGTTCATCATGTTCGAGTGCTTTTTTGTTTTGATGCTCATTAGAGGAAGAGCCGCTTGGTGGGTATCACGTGACCGGAAGCCCATGTACTACTGGGGAGGAACAATACCTTATAGTGGGAGGTGCGCATGCGGGATGACAAACACGTGTGAGGGCGGAGGAAGATGTAACTGTAACATCAGGGGTCATAGTAGACAGCGTAACGACAGTGGACTGCTGACAGACAGGTTCAGTCTGCCTGTAACCCAGCTGTGGTTTAGATTGCCGGAATTTTGGAATGGTACGTACTTCCAAAAACCGGGAAGGTCCAACTACTACACACTGGGAAAGTTCAAGTGTTATGGGACTATCTCGGATACAGGTATTTACCACAAGAGTGTTGCTAAGGATGTATCATTCTTTTATAACTATCTTTTTTTGTTAAAAGATTTTTTTTTTAAAAATATGATCATTGTTAAAAACACGACTATTATTTTTAATATATTTATTAATTATTATTTCCAGTATTGTTTTAGTTACTAAAACAGTTATTGTTAATTTCTAGAAATCTTGGTTTGCATGTACCGTCAATAGAGTCGCAGTTACTTTCTTTTGTTGTGTCCACCAACATGGCCGCCACCCCTTTTGTAACTTTGCCGTTTGATATGAAGCACAAAAGGTTCTTTTTTTTGCATTTCCAAAATCAAGAAACTGAAAACTATTTCAATTAGTAAATTTGCAAATCCTCGTTCCTTAGCTTATTCACCGAGTCCACATTTCTTGAGAGTGTGTCCTTTCCAACTTCTTAGGACTGCAATTTAATGTCATTGACAGCTTATTTTTAGCAAAGCAAAGTTTGACGATACGTATTTCCCGCGTGGGGCCCAGTCCCCCGGAGCGCATTGGTATAAAAATCCTCAGTGGACTCCATTTGATTCTTTTGCTCGCTCACGTGCAAATCTTTAACCCCGGCAACTAGCCTTCGGAACGAGGTTTGAAACCTCTGACGCAAAACCACTGTTCAAAGAACTCACTTTTCGGCTCCCGATAGGCTCTGTCAAAACACGGTGGAACAGAGAGCCTCGTCAGCCGGCCCCAGTGGTGTATTGTGCACCAACTGTGCAATATTGTTACGGCGACACTACATTACTGTGCCGTCCTAAATTTCTTACACATCACTTAGAATGACCGAAGATTGCATCATTATTCTGGTAGAAAATAAAACTTTTGCTGGGGAAAAAGTTATTTTTTTAACTACATACCCTTCAAAAAGCTGCCAATCAGTATTGAGTGATTCTTATATAGTCTTTTGTAAGGAAAATAAGCGGCCCGAGGGGCGGCGGGTCACGCCCGTGCGTCTATTAGGTAAGCAAAAAGGTGCTTTGGAAAAACTAAAGGCTTTCAAATGGAAAGCGAAATATCAACTGAAGGCGACAAACAAGAAATGGAAGGAGAACTACCGAACTTAAATGTAGATATGGATTTCCTTTTCGAAAACAATCAAGTCAGTGAACAGTGGTTTTGTAACCCTGAATGACATGAAAATGGACGAAATATTGCAAAACCGAAACACCGAAGGAAAAGGCTACTAAGTGACAATGTTCTGAAAGAAACGGTCGACACTTTACTCGGTGCGTTTATCGAGTTATGGATGCACTTGGGAAGTTGGGAGCGCACTCGAGAAGCTAGAGAAGCACTCGGCTTTGCCACTCAAACGCTTCTCTCGTGCTCTTCCAACTTCCCATCCATAACTCGATAGACGCACGCTAAGCATTGGCACATTTCTCTCAAATAACATTCGGTTGCATCAACTCTTACAATGTTTTGCGTACAAAGGTTAACATATTCCAACATAATAAATCTTCAACGATATTCTTGAAATCAGTTTCAAAGGTCTTGTTCTGAACCAGCCCTCAGGCTCAACACAGTGCTTAATACACGCATTTTTAAAAAAGGAACAAACTTCACCCACGCTGACCTTTGACCAAAAATTAAGAACTAGCTAAGTGCATGTTTCAAGCTCAGGATGAAATTATAATTTCAGTACGTTGTTGAGTCATAATCCACAATCTAAGCAAAGTCAATGTTTTCTACCCAATGTATGGAACAATCTGGAAATTAAAGAACAGTTAATAAACAATTAAAGAAACAATCAAAGAACAATTAAAGAACAATTTGAGGGTGAACTCGAATAGTTCAGCCTCGGCAAAAATTCACTGGTTCTTATAAAAAGCGTGTATTTTAACAGACAGGAAAAGTTTCATTTGGGAAGTCATATATGCTTTCTGTGGTGAGTGGACCTTCAGTGTTATTTCAAGTGAGGGGTATGTGGGGTTCCCATTATGGAGTCACAGGTTGGAAGGGATAATAAAGGAAGTATTCAGTTCAATCCTTTAAAAAGATAGTCGCTTTATTTCAGTTTCAGAAAATGTTACAGTCTACGCACCAACTTCTGTAGTTGCAGTTTTGTTTGAAGAGGTGGCTTTCTCTTGTGAGGCTTCTGGTCCAGCACCACTGGTCACGTGGAGGAGGAAAGATGAGCAGTACATAAAAGGAGAAATCCGTTTCTCAGAAGGAATAGCGAACCTGACTCTTGTAGTTACACCCTATCACCAGGGAATCTACGTTTGTGAAGCCAGGGACAATGTTAACACATATAAAACTGAAACCAAGCTCACAGTTGTCCAATTTGAGGTTACTCCACCTTCTCTTGTGACTGCACGCGAGGGAGCCTGGATCCAACTGGACTGCCAAACAAATATTAACACTAACATCACATGGAGACGCAAAGGAGGAGATT
>JAOBYE010637185.1:0-12010 GCA_025403585.1 Parazoanthus swiftii
TAAATGTTTCGAAAGAAGAAAACTGAATTGTAATTAATTTCAAAATGCTGTATTTTTATTGGATTAACACCAATGTATCTTCTGTTTCAAGGTGCCAATAAAAGAATATTCTATTCTATTCTATTCTGAACAAGCCCGAATAGGTTTATCCGTAACAGTTGGCGCTACCGTAAATCGGCACGACTAAAAAAGGTCACGTCATAGGTGCGTTTGTCCCATAAATTTGGCTTTTAAGAGTCCAAGTTTACGAAATTTATGAAACGTTGTGGCTTTGTTAATGGATTTTAGAGGACATACTTGGAGTATGGACTCGGGAATTGTCAGGACCAAGACGCCCTTTATTTGCACCTCCCCCCCCCCCAACAAACTTTCTGCCTACGGGCATGTAGAAGCTTTATTCTTGAACCCCACACGAAGTTAGAATGATTCATACTTAACGTTCACGTTCTCTATAAAACTTCAGAATCGAGGATATCACGAACTGTTTTTTTATGACGGTGGAAAATGGCCAGCTGTTTGCATTCTCACGCGAGTCATTGTGTTCTGTAATTAAGTCTATTGTTTTGTAACGTTCTCGTTGACCTTCGCGTCTGCCTTCACTATCGGCTATATTGAACCGGGCACGTCCACGTTTTATTAGTGAGCAGCTGCATACTGCAATGATATTGCTCGCCTCCAATGCAGCCACCTTATTTCCTTCGCCATGGGCAGTTTCCCGGAGTCGAGTTTTCAAAAGTGGGCCGGAACGACAAAGCGCTGATCCCCGGGAGATCTTTCATGAAAAAGGAAATTAGCCAAGACATTATCAGTAATACACAAGCAGTTTAAATTTTTGAAAAACTACCAGGTGCATGAATAATGAAACACAAGCCGTTTAATGATTCATAAATTAGGTAACACTGTTGGTGGCAGAACGACCGAAACAGCTTTTATATATACCAGTTTACTGAACTTTTCACTTTCAGTATCACGGAAACCAAATGAAAATACCATAGTACAAGGCTGGGGAAAAACACGTTTTGTTTTTTTCCTAAACGATACTCGCGTTGTTCTTAGTTTTCTGCATGCAAAGTTTTTCCAGTTACGTTTTTTTTATAAATGATAAAACAGCTCTAGTTTGAAAAAATAATAAAAATAATGTCCGGGCAAATGGAGTACGTCTTACAACTGACATTTATACCGACTTTATATTAACGTGGGATCACTTCCAATATCGTTACCGAAAAAATGAAGTTTGGCAAGTTTAGAACGTCACAAAATGACAAGCGGCCAAATCTATAAAATAAATAAACATACAGAAAACTTAACTAAAGCCATTGGCAACAGACTAACTGCAAGTGGACTGAGCAAGATACCACGAGTTACACGGCATGTCCAGTTTTGGTAGTGAGAACAGTTTTCTGGCAGCTTGTTTAGACGTATTTTGATTCGATATGAAAACAGAATAACGATTACTGTGACGGATTTTGTTACAGGCAAATAACGTTATTGTACGATCTTAGCGGTGGTAAACGCAATGAAAGATAAGCCTGAAAAAAATTCAGGCTTCCAACGCGATCCGAACCCATACGGCATACCGGTCCACGTCAACTTTAGTGGGCCCATCAATGGCCCTCAAGGATGAATATAGTGACCGAATATAGCGACGGATTTTGTACCGCGGTTATAAGCAATAACGTTATGATACTATCTTCGCGGTGGTAAACACAGTTAAGTAATGGTGAAAGAGAAGCCTAAAAATAAAATAATGAGAATACCAAGAGTTTTACTTTCTTAACTTAAGCCCGAAAGCGATAATCGAGCAAAGCCGTGAGGATACTTGCTTAAATGCTTTGTCACAAAAGACCGCGAGCAAACTGCCAAACAAAGCACCTCCTCCCCCCCCCCCGCGCACTTCTTTGCTTCCATTCAGAGTTCAATCACTATCAATTGTCTTCAACCACCCCTCATTGCCACCAAAAGCATATATCCCGCACTCCACTGCATTTACGTGCAGAAAAGGCGGTTGTTAAGTGACTCGGTGGATCATTTGAACTGTTTCTTAAAATGAATACAAACACAGCAGTGTCTTTGCAATATAACAACACAGCAAACGCATATATTTGCCGAAGTGTTTCATACATTTATTTTATTTCTTGAGATGACGGGTACTGCATGGTGTTGTTTTCCCAACGATCTTTCGAGACCCGGCAAGTTCCCGACGAAAACAAGGTTCATTTACTGAAAATCAGGACAATTTCCTTGGCATGAACCAAGAAAGTGGCCAATTCAGTGGTCAGGTCTTGTTGAAGAAACTCATAAGAGAGGCTTGCTTTGTTGGCTTACTAGTAGCTACCGCTGACTTGTGGTTCTTCGTTCGTTTCGAATCAGGTTTGGCTTGATTTACCTGTGGTTTCTGTTCTGCTTTTGAACTTTCCTTTTCTTCCATATCGACGTCGCTGGCGTCCGTCGAATCACTCTCCCATACCTTCTCCGTCACTGAAAGAAAACGAGGCAAAAGTTTCATTTCAACGAGGATACTACATGCAGCTATTTGCTCTAAATACACAAGTCACCTTTGTAATTTTTCGGATTGTGTCTTTTTTACGCGAGCTTGTGTATGTATTGGTTGTTTCGGGCATTTTTCTTCCCTTTTTTTCTGTCTGTCCGTTTGACTATATATACACTGCTTTCGAGCTTGCCGGCTTGTAAATACGCTGAACTTGTTCAATGTCTGACTGTCTTTAGGCCTATTTATACTTCGTTTGTCTGTATGCATATCTCTATGCTGCCTATGAAGCTAAGGCTTACCAGTTTGTACGAACGGCGCTGAACCTTTCTCTCCCTGTCTGTCTGCCTTTAAGATTATTTATGTGACTGTCTGCCTGACTGCTTGTATGTACGCTGTTTCTCCTCCTGTTTGTTGAATGTCTGTCTGTCTTTATGCCGGCCTGTTTGTACGTTGTCTGTATAGCCATACTGTACAACGCGCAGCACGCGATAGCAAATTACCGAATGTCCTTTTTTTTCTTCTACCGCTTCATTTGAATCCATATTTTAGTTTCTCTGTACTATCGTTTTTATGTAGGACCCTTCCATACTGAGAGAGACCGTGGCCAGTTGTGGGCTTACTACTGCTTCTATAACACTATATATTTGGCAAGTCAAGTCAGGTCAAGTATTTCTTTTTTAAAGCCAAGCCTTACATAATAGGTTCTGTTTTCATTGTTTTTTCACTTCATGGCTGGCTTAGGAGTACAACATTTAAAGTATTACATAGCTCAAGAAGCTCATATATAAGACTATGAGCTTGTGATAGCTGCTTATTACTCTCATTTCCTTACCCATAAAGCCCTCATCATTCATGTATGTCTTTGACCTCATCACTCGGGTTCTTTTCCTTCTCCGAGCGCCCGCGTTCTCTGCGGGCTGCGGCTGCTGGTTGGGAATTGGAGTGCTGCTTCCACTGTCTTGTCCAATGCCAGGACTCTTCTCAGAAGGTGGGCTATCTTCCGTTTCAGGTTCTGTGATCGTGAAATACAGATATTTCAGCTAGTGCAATAATGCATTTGGTGCACACAGAGATCGAACGGAATAGTGGATATTTCATAATGAAGAATTTGAAAAGGCTCCAACTGCTGCCAACTTTCTATCTGAAAACAACTAATTTCCGCACAGATTTTTTTGAAAACGTTTCTCTGTCCAAAATGGTGACTGACCGTCATCGCTGCTTTCTTCTTTAGGAATTTCCTTCATCCGTTTCCTCTTTCTTTTTGGTTTCTTCACATCTTTATCTTCATCACCATCATCATCATCATCATCTTAAGATAACAAAACATTGAAGTTTAAAGCAACCAGAATAAAACTTATAGTACAGGTAAAAAGACATCTTGTGACGTCATCATCACTTATAATTCATGCGGAAAACTTAACTATGCAGTTTAAAGTTTAAAGCAAGAAAAATATTGACAAAATTTGTTCTACTTTCTTCTTCTCTATAATGAGTTACATATTTTAAGCATTTACAAGTATGGTGTTGTTTTGAAATCGATTTAAAAAAATTACTTGAATACAAGGTTCCAATTTTAAGATGAGTTAGCAGGAGCTGGTACAGGCAGATTAGCAGTTGGATGATTTATCGAGGGCTTGATATACTCACTCAGACAGAGTAAAACTCTGGTGAAAATGAGCCTAGTGAGCGTCGCTTGCGACGTGCGACACTTTGTTTTGAAACCCCATAATACTACACGTCTAGTCTTGACTAAACCTCGGTAAATCCATGCTTTCTACTCAATCAAAGAAAATTTGCTGCTATTCAGTTAAAATGAAGTTTCCGAAAAACTCAAGGTAGCGGCCATCTGCAATAATTGTTGCCACAATTAAATTGTCATGGAAAACGACCAGCCGCAGTGTAGGTTAACCAAATTGATAGCTTTTAATCTGTACTTCGTCTTTCATTGATGTTTTTTCTTATGTTTGGAAGCAAATAAATAATTTAGGAAAGAGACAGGCCGACTAAGTTCCGTGTTCAACACGTCTTGTACATCTGTAAACATCTTGAAAACAACAATAAAGTTTTTTCTGAGAACAGTTCTCGTAAAAAGATTTGACAAATATCACTGTCAAATTTTTGTTTGATTACCGACTATCAAATTTTCTTAACATATAAATTTCCTTTAAACTGACTGTAAAAATCTATAAAATATATTCAGTCGTGTTTTGAACACAAAATGCAAATGATTAAACTTACCTGAGTCATTTATCATAGCTTTAAACTTCCGTCTTGCCTTTTGACTGCAAATAATGTAAATTAACACACATATCTTTTTAATTAAATCTGTCTGAATATCAATGATAAGAAAAAAATGTACAATATTCAAAATAGTCAATACCTTGTTGTTCCTTTCGCATAGCTTTTGTTTTCTGTTTCCTAATAAGTATAAAGGAAACAGCTTTTAGTTCTATACATTATTCCTTTTTTTAAAAAACGTTTTGATAAGAACGTGAGGCTGAATCTACATTAAAATGAGGACATGCTCTAAGAAGTCTAAGAACATTTCCGAGGTTGAAGAAAAGCGAAGAACTCAGGCTAATTTTCGTCAGAAGAACTGACGAAGAACTCAGGCTAAATTTGCAACATCGCCCTAATGTTGACAACTAAAAATCTGAATTTTACAAGTACAATTTACGATTACACATAAAATTATATCAAATGGAAAATCGTGAACAGTGTTTGGACGGCAGACAGGGACTCACTTTGTTTCACAATGTTTCCGGTTGGTTTGTGCGAACGAAAAACAAGTTCACCCAGTACTAACAATTATAAGTCCAAAATAATATTAAGAACATTTGAGGCTGAAAGCCTCCAAATAATTGAGAAAATTCAGCCTTACTTTTGTAAAACTGGAAACATCTCTTCAGTACGAGGCTGAGCCTTTGCTGCAGTTAGGTATCAAGAAAAAAGTACAGCAAGAGGCCAGTCTTACCTGTTTCATCTTACTTTTGCTTACTTTTCTCCCTGAACAAAAACAAACGAAAAGACTGAGCTGTAATGATGCAAATTTGGGATATTGGCTTAACTATTTCAACATAAATATAACTTCTAAATTTCTTAGTTACTTTAAATAATACAAAAAATGGAATTTCACAGAGACTTAAATTTAGAAACTTTGTATGTCACTCCACCGCCCCTGATCTACTGTAAATCATAAACCAAAAGAGCTACTGTACACCCATCCCACCCCTCCCCTCCCTAGAGCTGTGTTAATTCCTGACTTCCTACTTACCTTTACTAGTTGCAGCTGAGTCACTAGTTTTCTTTGGGAGTGGGTCCTGCAAGCAAACATATTAAGTAGTTCACATAAAAAACCTGAGAGTGAGTGTTTTTCTTAAGATAACTGTTTAGGTTTAGCAGTGTTTTCAGTTGATGTCATTGTTTTTAACTCTGATGCTACATGTACACATCAAAAGCTCATAAGCCTAAACACCAAAGGAAAGTTTATAAAACTCTCCAAAAGAATGTGTTCTCGTTTTAAGTTCAATTTATGTTTTAAGAGACTGTAGGTGCAGTGTTTGTTGACTCCTTCAGGATCTTCTGATTGCTCAAACGTCAGTTCAGTACCATTTGTCATAGCTTTTTTTATTTATATCAATTTTAAAGCACGGTTGATTCTCAAAAATAGTGTATGTGAGCAATTCTCAAATAGTTCTCAATAGTTTTTTAGGGTTGAAAACCTAAAAAATTTAAGATTTTAATAAAAAAAATCCCTGCAATTTCAAATGTCACCTTGATCATCTTGGAGTTCAATCATTGTGAAGCAATTCTGCCATGTTTAAAAACAAAATGTCAAGAGTTGCTGCTTCTTTTACTTTTAAAATGAGCGATTTCTAACTTGCAATCTCTGTACCTCTTCATCCTCTGATGATGATACCATCCTGAAAACAGAAAGGAAAAAAACAGTAAGGGATAAAACGTTTTTGCCAGAAAAATATGTTATAAGTCCATCACAATTAACGTACATGTTTTAGATTGCTATTCAAGATCTTTTTATAAGCTTTTGTTTTTCTTAACAAATGATACAGAGATTTTATCCCAGAGCACTTTCTGAGGCCCCCATCAACATAACTAACAAGGAATGTTCAATTACACCTTGTTCTATCCACAGAAGACAGATTGGCATAACCCCAGTAATTTATTACATGTACACTGTAGACAATTAATTACGTACAGTAGAGCAACGCATGTGAAAGGCACAATACTGTAATTGACACGTGATCAGTGCTTGCCTTTTCTTAGGTTCATTTTTCATTGGTTTGTCTTCCGACTTGTCTTTGATGTATGCATCATTGCTTGCATTCTCATTGGTTTCTGTCTTGATGTCATCTGCCTTATTGGTTACTAGGAAGAGTGTGACACTAATTTAGAACAAGTAGAAAAGACACATGGAAAAAAATGAACTTAAAACGTTTCAAAACTTACAACTACTGCTCTGCCTTTATTTTCTTCTATTTCATAATGTCCAAAACTGAAATTCTAGTTCATGCCAGTTAAGAATCAATTGAAAATAAACCTGTTCCACGTTGTGCAAAGAATGACTTCATGATGCCAGCTTTGCTTCCCCCTGGCTTCTTACTTGGTGGTGCACTCTACACAGTTCAATTTATGACAAAAATTATTAATGACTCAGCATAATAAACTACACACTATTAATTTAACTCAAGTATTAGTTGATAGTGTATTGAGAATGACGCTAAAAGACTGAACATTATAATAAATTATAGTGGATATATTGTTTTCTGTTACAAAAATTTCAACGCTTTATTTAAAAACACAAAATCACAATAATTATATTTCTAATAGCCTTAAAACCTGTTCTCAGATAAGCAATATTTTCAAGCCTCTTGGCAATTATCTTTTTATTGTATAGACAAAAAACACAAATCTTGGAAATTCTTAGGAAATTTTTGAACTTTTTTCAAAATCATTGGAAATTTTTGGAAAATATGACAATTTCTAAAAATTTTTGAAAAACATTGAAAATCCATGTATTACATGTTCTCAATAGTGAGGATATGGAAAATGACTATAGAAATTGCCTGGATTTAGTTTCGTTGGAATTTACAAGTGGTGTATTTCCCAGTAAAACACCAATGTCTATCAACAGCCAGTCACAAAATAAAGAAAGGACTGGGTCTGTGTATGCCTCCCAATATAATTAATTTAAATCAGAAATCAACCCAATCACAAGAAAGATAACATCCAAATTAGCAAGCTTAAGGCCATGTTTCGTGCTTATAGGATACATTTTCAAGTATACTTTAAATTTCTGTCAATAGATTTTTGTAAATTTTGCAAGTATTTCAGATCGTTAATCTGTTAAACAAATGAGCAAAAAAAATTAGGGGGTCCCCGTATTCCCTTTGTGAGTTATTGCGTTTTTCGTACCCAGACCCCTGGCAGAGCAACAAGGTTTGTAGAGGGATATTCCAGTATACTAACATATTTTTGTTTGTACACTTCTAAAAACAATTAAGTACATGTTTATGTAAATGAAGAAGTGAAATAAGGTTATGAAACAAATGTTTGTACAAAATAATAAAGTATAGTATAACATCAGTGATCACCAGGCCCTTGGTATAATCCTTGGTTGATGGGAACGAGCTGCACCGCAATGTCAGCCAGTTTTGGTTTCTGTCCCAAACATAAATTAATGTTTTGACTTTTATATCAAGCATTTTCTAAAAACATGACATCATGGGCTTGAAACAAAACAGTAAACGAAAAGCCTAAATTGTTAATCCTCCTTCATGAGTTCCTCTTTGCATGTCGCTGGCACAATGGGCCTTATTCATGTCACAAACATTTATTCCCACACATTCTGTATTCAGGAACTCTTCTTTTCCTTTTACAACAATCTGCTGGCATTTTTCGTTTTATTTTTTAATTATCCGGCCGAAGCAACCTCTTTTGTCTCTGGCACGGCAGCCTTCTGCACTGGCCGCCATCTTGGATTTTGCTTGTGTGTGCTTGTTGCAATCATACCACACACACAAACACTGCTCACGCGATGTGCAATAGAATTGGGCATTGCAAAAGAGGGGAATGACCTTAAAGACAGCTGTCCCTCAAAGCGTACCAAGTGTATTTTTATAGTGATTCTTGAAAATTCCCAACATTCTTACTATTCGGTCAAATTTTGCTTAACTTGATAAATTTACTCCCTCCAATGTTGGCTTTCTTTTAAAGGGGTTCATTACTTAATTTGATTAGTTGTGAAAAATTCAAACCCAATCCCTTCCTTGTTATATTTTAAAATGCCTAACATAATAAAGAGATCTGTTACTTGAGCATGTACCATACATACATGAATTAACTGAATTGTTCACCTGTTCTGCCTTGTGGTTATCAGATTTGTTTTCTGAAGGCTCTGTTGATTTGGAAGTAGCTGGAACTTTAGACATGAATTTGTCCATGCCTGACTTGCTGCCTTGCTTCAGCTTTCCACTTGTTTGCTATTGAGAAAAAAAATAAAGTTTGTCTGAAAACAGATCCTTATATATTATCAGTGCATGATCACATTTCTCTGCTTTATTTTCAATTAATTTCTAGTAAACAATATGACTCTTCAAGATATTTAAGATATTTTTTCAACAAAAAAATGTAATTTACCATTCAAAATTTTTGTCACACATTTTAATGTTAAAACTCTTGTTTTGTAGTTTCAATGTATTAAAATGTTTCTCTAAACTTAATGCCAACCTGTTGATTCAAACATGTGTTCCAAACTTTTCCCATGTTCCAGTTACTCTAAAAAGACCCTCCCTTGTCCCCAGATTAATTTGACAGTTTCTGATGTCATATAACAATATATTTGTTTAACTAAAGTCAGTGAAAGACTAGCGTGTTTATATGACTTGTAACTTGTATCAAGGGCCACAGAGCTTGGGGGAGGGGGCAATGGGGGCAATTGCTCCCCCCTCACCTTTTTGAAACGGAGAAAGTGTTTTTAGTCCCCCCACTTTGAGTCAACCACCCCACTTTCAATATAGCTCCATGGCCTATGTACATACCTGCAGAATTTACATACCTGGTTATTTGCTTCAGTTCTTGTAGTTACACCTGTAACATAATCGAAAATTATATCAAAGGCTGCTCAAATGCCACCAAGGCCACAAAAGATACACCACACTTACTCCCAGACGTAGATGCATCATGAAATCCATTTGTGAGTTTGTGTGTTTGAGAGTGTGTCCTGTCACTGCCATCTGCCGCTTGGTGCAACCTACCATCTCGCAGTCTCTCTGCAGCTTTGCAGTGGATGTGATTTAATCTATCAAGGAAACACAGAGAAACTGACTTTCATTTGTCTGTACATGAACCACAGATGTCTAAACATAGGTAAGCCCACTTCTACTCTGAAAAAAGTTCATAGCATGAGTGAGCACAGAGGATGTTGTCTTTTAAATCAAACATAGAGAAGGAGTTTACCAGAATGACTACCAAACTGAGAGATTTCAAGAAAAACTAGAAAAGATATCCAAAAACCTATTGGCATATAAATCAATGCATTTATTCTGAAAACATACACAGACATTGGACTACATAATAATTTAGAACTATTTATAATTAAGTACTTGCCTCCCATCTGGACTGTTGCTGATGTTTTGTCATACACAGGGTTCAACAAAATTTGATCTTAAATAGTAATGGAAAATATCCCCAAAAATAATGGATCAAGAAGTTGTTAAACATGATTTAATTTGACGATATTAGTTCCTTCATTCACATAACTTATATACAGGTGTAAACACAGACATGATTTTCCATGAATTTCCATAACTACAGTAATTTTGAGGTCCAGATTTATTTTGAAATCTTGAAATTCCACGACTTTCCAGGTTTTCCATTACCTGTACCAACCCTGTCAAGTACAACCATAGGCTCTTTCCACAGTTTAAGGTACATTTAAGCAGGGGTCACTCTGAGACTCCCGGGACTCCTTCATCCTGCTTTGTTTGGGATCCCAAAGGTTTGTTAAGGTGTCCCACAATAAAGATGGAGCTGAGCAAATGTTTGCATACAAGGGACGCATTCCAAATTACAAAATGCATTCTTGTGCATAAATCTGTGATTTTTGCATTAACGCAATCCCTGTAAATACACTGGCTTGACTATTCCTTGTAGTTATAAACTAAAAAAACAATGAAATGTCATTCATGGCAGCAAAACATGTACAATTTACCTGTTCTTATTATGTTTGTGTTCCTGCTGAACATTGTAGTCGACAGTGTACAGTGGATTGGTGTCCTAACAAGATAACAAGATTCTCTGGTCATTTACAACAGTAAAACACACATTATAATGGGTTTTGAAGTCTCAAGTCAAAAATTCTTACTTTAATGTGCCCCTTCCTTGGCAAAGTGCCCTGCCTCTCCTAGTTACAAGCCCCTTCCCTACAAAGTTACAAGTGCCTCCCTCACTTGGTGACAAGCCTATTTCCTACAAGGTTACAAGTGCCTCCCCCACTTGGTTACAAGCCCTTTCCCTACAAGGTTACAAGTGCCTCCCTCACTTGGTTACAAACCTTTTCCCTACCAGGTTACAAGTGCCTCCCTCACTTGGTTACAAGCCCCTTCCCTACAAGGTTACAAGTGCCTCCCTCACTTGGTTACAAGCCCCTTCCCTACAAGGTTACAAGTGCCTCCCTCACTTGGTTACAAGCCCCTTCCCTACAAGGTTACAAGTACCTCCCCCACTTGGTTACAAGCCCTTTCCCTACAAGGTTACAAGTGCCTCCCTCACTTGGTTACAAGCCCCTTCCCTACCAGGTTACAAGTGCCTTCCTCACTTGGTTACAAGCCCGTTCCTTACAACATTACAAGTGCCTCCCCAACTTGGTGACAAGCCTATTTCCTACAAGGTTACAAGTGCCTCCCCCACTTGGTTACAAGCCCCTTCCCTACAAGTTTACAGGCCCCTCCCTCACTTGGTTATAAGACCCTTCCCTACAAGTTTACAGGCCCCTCCCCCACTTGGTTACAAGTCCTTTCCCTACAACGTTACAGGCCCCTCCCCCACTTGGTTACAAGCCCTTTGCCTACAAGGTTACAAGGGCCTCCCTGACTTGATAATAAACCCCTTCCCTACAAGGTTACAGGCCCCTCCCTCACTTGGTTACAAGCCTATTCCCTACAAGGTTACAAGTGCCTCCCTCACTTGGTTACAAGCCCCTTCCCTACAAGGTTACAAGTGCCTCCCTCACTTGGTTACAAGCCTTTTCCCTACAAGGTTACAAGTGCCTCCCTCACTTGGTTACAAGCCCCTTCCCTACAAGGTTACAAGTGCCTCCCTCACTTGGTTACAAGCCCGTTCCTTACAACATTACAAGTGCCTCCCCAACTTTGTGACAAGCCCCTTACCTACAAGGTTACAAGTGCCTACCAGTCTTGGTTATAAGCCCCTTCCCTACAAGTTTACAGGCCCCTCCCTCACTTGGTTATAAGACCCTTCCCTACAAGTTTACAGGCCCCT
>JAOBYE010637296.1:0-12009 GCA_025403585.1 Parazoanthus swiftii
TTAGTTCTTGAGTTTTGTAGAGAACGTGAACGTTGGAGAATAAATAATTTCAATCTTCTTGCAGCATGTTCACACACCCTCAGGAAAAACAATGAAGAAAGGAGCGAGTTATACAAACAAGAAAAGGGAAAATTCAGCAGCCGTCTTCGTCGACGTTCCCTTTCTCGTTTCTTAAGCTCTCCATTGAGAACGAGAAGACCAGTTCACACGTGACAGCACTTTGCGCTCTGATTGGCTGAACGTGACAGCGCTTTCCGTTCTGATTGGCTCAGGCGTTTTGTGACTGAATCAGGAAAAAAAAAAGAGCCGAATTTAAGACTCGCTCGCCTACGGCCGCGAGTAATAAATTAAAATTTAGAAAAAATTGTGTGTTTGGTTTTACGTTCCGGATCATTTCTTAAAATGTTGAGACTAAAAACACAGTATGTGAACATTATCTTTAAAGAAAAGATGTCCTTTACCTTTTTTGTTTGAAACCCACAGTAAAACTGGTAGGACCAGCAAATGTAACCGAAGGCCGTGTGGAAATCATGCTGGGTGGAGTGTGGGGGACAATATGTGACAACATTTTTGATATCAACGACGCACACGTCATCTGCCGCACGTTGGGTCTCCCAGGAGCCTTAGCGGCTGTTGGTCGGGGAAGATTTGGACAAGGGACAGGACAGATTTGGTTGGATGATTTGAGTTGCTATGGAAACGAAACTTCTTTGCTTCTTTGTCCTCATGGTGGGATAGGAGCCCATAACTGTGGACATTATGAAGATGTTGGGGTCATTTGTCAGCCAAGTCAACCAGACCCCCAGTGGCGACGAGGTAAGTGCAGCAGAGTTTTCACTGATGCTCGAACAACCCTTAGTCATGCCGCTTGTGATAACAAGATACCGGACTCCATCCTGACTCCACTCTGAGTCCTTAAGTTCGATAACATGATACCTTTTTAAATATCATTCCAGTCGTTCGGGAATTAGTTTATCCCGGTAGTCATGCTAAATCAAAATGTTCCGCTCCGAAACGAAATCTGTCCGCACATTGCCAGACCTGCCAACTCTCCCGGTTTTGCCGGGTCTCGGCAAAGTCCTGAAATCTCCCGAGCTTTCCCGAAAAGTAATCCGGCGTTAAATGAAGCTTCTTGACGCTTGTTTTGGTGAAAACATTTGATACTGCCACTAAGGAATTTTGCTAAAAGAATTTTGTACGATGGCCGGATTGGCAAGACACATAGTGAAATATCAATAATCTGTTGTAATGTCAAAACTATCCTGAGAAAGCTGTGGCTAACGATCAGCAAACTAGTTTTTGCAGTTAAACATCACCTATGTTTAGGTTTGACAATGAAACAATTTATCAAATCTCCGGTTTTTTCCTGAACCTCCAGAGTTTTTGTAGTCCACCTCCAGGTTTTGAGCTCGTAGGGGTTGGCAGGTATGCACTGCACATGTATCATGTAAAGGAGGTACGAGCTCATTTCGGTACGGAAATTTGGCATGTGGATTAGTTGGACTGAATGTTTGATCGGCCGGTGTTTTTACCGCACTTTATTCCGGAATGAGAACTTTTATGCAACCGTCTTACCGGAATGAAACTCATTCCCGCCGATATCATGTAAGCACCACCTAAGAAGCCTTTCTTCGCTATATTTAACTGGAAGCAAACTTTTAGATTGCAAGTTTTGTTAAAAATTGTCGTCTTAACGTTCTACTAGCCGTTGTTTTTATGATAAAATTGTCACTTTGGAAATCTCCGCGTAGTCAGACGAGTTGCCAAGCAATCGTACGTTTGCCACACGCAAGGAATTAGCCACTCCCAAGAAGGTCTTGTTAAGTTAGTATTAAGAACCGTTGGTTGTTCGTTTCGCTGAAGAAAGTAGTGCAATAAATAAGATATATACAAATCGGGCAAATTCTGGTACTGATTAGATTCCTAGTCACTCTACAGCTATAACTGATAAATTCGTTCAACGAGTTTTCGATGCACTGTCCTAGACCTATTAAAAATAAGTGAAAATTGAAAACGGCGGCCATTTTTGAACATTTTTGAGCGCGTAAGGTTACTGAAATAATGTCGGTCAGTGATCAACTCAGTCAAACGTTCCTGCTACACAGTATGTGTCCGGCATACCATGCGTTGAAAACTACGTTTTAAAGAAGTGTTTTGGTGACATCATGCAACCAACAATGTATTTCCTGTTAAATTGGGCATGACGTACTTAGCTTAAAGTAAACAACCATGTCTGTAAGAACAAATATGTCTATTGAATACAATTTTCGTTTTACTTAGGTTTAAAGTTAACTAAAACAGTTATTATGTTAAGTTGAAAAGAAAATCTATTTACAGTTTGGAGTTAAAAGCTGTGTGTTTCGTTCCGTAGTACGCCTTGTCGGGTCCAACCGTAAAACCAGTTCTAACATGGGACGTGTTGAAATCTCGTTTAACGGTGTATGGGGTACAATCTGTGATGACCAATTTGATATCAAAGATGCTCACGTAATTTGCCGTCTGTTGGGATATCCCGGAGCTTTGGCATCAGTGACACGCGGCATATTCGGGCAAGGAACAAGTCAGATCTGGCTGGACGATTTACGTTGCTATGGAAACGAGTCTTCCATCCTTTCGTGTCCCCACGGTGGTATCGGTGTGCACAATTGTGGCCATACGGAAGATGTTGGTGTTATTTGCCAGAATAATCAACTACAGCCTTCATTCAGAGGTACTTTACAATAACTTGGCTTAAAATGAAAATTGTGTTTCGTTGCTCTAGTCGTCTAACTAATTGTTAACCGAGAGTAAGGTCTGTACGGGAAATATTAAACTAAGATCTTGCTGTGCGAGCGATTCGTCAAGGCTGAAGTTGGATATCGAATTAAGTTACTATTCGGTTACATGCCTTAGCTTACGCATAGCCGATTGAGCTTTAAATATACTGAACCTTAAGGCCTTCAATTTCAAACTAGGCCGAGCACAAACGATTTGGGACTGGACTTAGAATCTGCATCGCAAGCTGTACATGCCTCGATGTTTCGTGCCCAACTGGTTTTGGACACGCAGCAGGGAAACTGAACTAAAAAATAATAACTGAGACAACAATGATAATACTCATACTATTAACAAAAAACGTTAGTAATAGTAACAATAGTAATAACAATAGTTGTGATAATGATTGTAATAAATACCTTGTATAACGCCATTTGAAGGCAATAGAAGCATTGGAAGTCACATTAAAAAGACTCTTTATATTTACGTTGATCATAAGGCAAACAAAGGACCTCTGTTTAGGAAGCTAACCAAACTACTTAATTATTGAAATGTTTTCGTTAACAGTGCGTTTGGTAGATTACAAAAATGCAACTGACAACGTGACAGATGGACGTGTTGAAATTCTTCTTAACGGAGAATGGGGCACAATCTGTGACGATCTCTTTGATATCAACGACGCAGACGTCATCTGTAAACAGTTGGGATTTCCAGGAGCATTGAATGCCGTTACAAGGGCAGGGTTTGGCCAAGGGACAGGGCGAATCTGGCTCGACAACCTCCGTTGCTATGGGAACGAGACGTCAATATTTCAGTGTCCTCACGGCGGCATTGGAATTCATAACTGTTGGCACTCGGAGGATGTAGGTGTAGCCTGCCGAGATAACATTCCAAAGTCTTCATTGAGAAGTATAGTTCTTATATTCTTTTTGATAAATTGCTTGTGATTGGTCTTTCTCGTGCGTGTTTTGATTCCAGAAACTGACCGAAACAATGAGTTTCCAATGCGCGAACATTGAAAAGCACTTACAGAAAACCCTTAAACCGAACGCAAATGCAAATGGAAAATGCAAATGCAAATCAAACGTTAACGCATACTTACTATAAAGATTGCTTGATATATCGGTCATATGGTTCAAATTTCATCAGGTTTTAAGCCATTTGAGAAACTATTCCGTTGTTAATTGGTCCTAGAAAAAACCGAACAATTTTAACGGTGCTCTTTCACTTCTGAATATTTTTTTCAGAAGTTAAGTTTCAGTATGTTTTCTAAAGAAAAACATAGATTGGATATTAACATTGCCCAGTTTAGATACAAAATTTTCTTGTCAAGGCATACACAAAGTTTTAATAGTGATTTAGGTTGAGATTGCCATACTTTCACAACAACTTGCAATTAATAATGGAAAAAGTTACCGATAGTAAAATCGAAAAAGAAAAACAGAGAAAGTCCAACTAAGTTGATCGCGTGATCATAGTCATTCTTAACAGTAAGGTACGGTTCGAAAACATTTTAATGTTATGCATCTTAAAAGATGCTTGAAAAATAAAACTTTAGCCACTTTAATTTGTTTCAAAAACTGCTCTGGAGTAAGTTTGTCTGTGTATAACACCCTTCCCCCCACCCTTTTCAGGTTAAAAAACAATTATCGAAAAAAAGACTTTGCATGTAGAAATATGAAAATTTCTATAACAGCAATGGATAGGACAATTAACGTCGAGAAATAGTCCGAATTACTTGTTTGCTACATAACATGGTCTTTACTCGTACTTTTGTTTCCATATATCTACTCCATAGTACGCCTGACCGGACCTGACAATTCCACTTCAACAAAAAATTTAACCGAGGGATTCGTTGAAGTCTTCATGAATGGAAAATGGGGAACCGTCTGCGATGATTACTTCGATATCCAAGGTGCACACGTCATTTGTCGGCAGTTAGGATTCCTTGGCGCAATTGCTTCATTCAACAGAGGGGGATTTGGCCAAAAGACTGGACCAATTTGGTTGGACAATCTCCATTGTAACGGCAATGAGACATCCCTGTTCCAGTGTCCACACAATGGGATTGGACTCCATAACTGCAGACACATCGAAGATGTAGGCGTTGTTTGTCTCCGACCACAAGCCTCGCCTTCGAACAGAGGTACTCTAAATCTTTTGAAACTTATAAGCAAACTTACTTTAACAGATTTTGAATTGTACAGACGATTGTGTTATTCTAGAATTGGTTTTGGTTCCATTGAATCCCAAACTAACTGCAGAACATTTTAGGCGGAGCATTCCAATACTGAATTGAACGCAGTTACCGAATAATAACCAAGAATAAAGTCTAAGGCCCCATCCAGACTTATCAAGATATCTTTGAATCCGCAACTATATTCGCCTTCCGTCCACACGTATCCGGCGAATTCGCATGCAAATCCGCAACTTTTTAAATCCGCTCTCCAGAGTGGATTTTTGAATCCGCAAACAATTTGGACAGGCGAGTCCGGATTTTTTTTAATCCATTGACGTGGCAAAGTCGGATCTAGTCTTTATTGTCTCTTTTTCTTGCAATGATTATTTCAAGCCTGATAGCGTGGAGGTAAACTGGGCTATGCTTACTGTTAATTTCAGTTGTTACAAACGATGATTCGATATTCTGAGACTGTTATCGATCAGTGATTAAAGGATTGGGCATTTCTGTCCCGACTGTACCACATCCAAATAATAATTAAAAGCAATTAAAAGGTTTCTAAAATCTTAAAATAAATTAACCCCCGCAGCGCTATTTTTGTATCAGTTTTACAGACCCTCGAACAAAAAAGTGTGCTCAAAGTCTTACTATCGCCCTCGGCTTTGCCTTGTACAAATGTTCACTTTTCGGACGCTTTTTCAGCCTCGGGCTGTATAGCTCGGTACAAAAAGCGTATAGAAGGGTTTATTTACTAAATAGGTCAGTTGCTCAAAAAGTCAACGCCAAGCCTCGTTTACGCGAATTTATTTTGCAATCTCTGGCGCAGGCAAATTGTTTTTACTCAGATGTTATCTTATTTTTCGGCGGGTTGGTATTTCGTTCTTACAAAAGTTTATGCGTTTCGACCTCAAAAGCCCACTTCAGACTGATGCGGTTTTGTCATGAGTTCAGATATGATATGACATCAAGCCGCCATCTTAAAGACTGATCGGTATGTACAGAAAGGGTGGACCGGGTAAATTTGTTTTTCCTTCGTCACGTATGAGTACATCACACTCTCCGTCCGCGCGGAGACTAGTGTGAGTAGGGGAGGGAAAAGGTTATTTCAGAACACGCCAAACGAAAATAAAGGTCAGATTTAAGGTGATCATTTTGGCAGCTGCGCTTTGAGACTTAAACAAAGTTTAACTTTTTTCGACAAGAAAAGTTTATCCTTACAGCGTGTTTCTTCAAGAGTATGTGTACTATGTAAGTGATCCTGCCGGTATATTGTGTCACAAACAGTTGCGTTCATAACGCAAGTAGTTTAGCTACAGCTGGATAATATCGGCAAGTTTGCGAAAAGGTTTTAAAATTGTGTAAATGATCATTTTACCGCAGTGCGATTGGCCAGTGGTAAGACGTCTAAAGAGGGGCGTGTTGAAGTGTTCATGAACGGACTGTGGGGGAGTGTTTGCAACACAGCTTTCCGCATCAAGGACGCAAGAGTAGTCTGTCGAATGTTAGGTTTCCCGGATGTCAAGTATGCAGTGTTGTGGCCGCTGTCCAACCAAAGCTTCAGCCGACCGATCTGGATTGACAACCTACAGTGCACTGGGAACGAGTCGTCGATATTCAAGTGTGGAAACGTAGTTTTTGGAAAATACCACTGTGCGCGTAAATCACGTGAAGATATTGGAGTCATATGTCAACCGAAAACCCCGAGTTTAGGTACGGTAATCAATACTGTGATTTTCTGTAACAATGTTAAAACAAAGTACTTTAGCATATTTGCATGTTTAAATTCAAATACTTTCGAGATACTTGGTGATATCCAAGTTTTGAAAGATTGTTGTTTTAACGCGTTTATATTTAAAAGAATAGTAATAATAATAATAATAATAACAATAATAATGATGATGACGATAAATAATTTTTTGAATTTCTATTGCGTAGTTATCAATGAGAAGTTTTCAGTTACGCGTTAGAACGTTCTATCATCTGGTACCTTGGTGCACGACCCATGAAACGACTTTCTTCTAACATCCTTTATATAAGCCACTTTCTCAATCATGCGCAGAGCAAAGTAATGGTATTGCTGGTGATCACAACCCCTGATTACATCATTCTGTGACATATTTAAGGTTTTATCTTTTCCATTCTTTCGAAACCAATCGATCTTGTTGCTTTCCTAACACCATATGCCATGTTTCCAATGCGTGTATAGCCCGGCCGCCAACTGAAGCACTATAAAGTTGCTCTGCGCATGATTGAGAAATTGGCTTATAACATTGTTATCCAATAGGTCCAACAAATGTAACTGTTGGTGACATCACTGCTAATTCTGCACTCATGTTATGGGACCGCCCCGTGGATGATAGCGCTGATGTTGCTCAGTATCGTGTTTATGTTAATGGTCCTGGCCCGAATATTACAGTTTCGGTTGGGGGAAGTCGAAGTTACCTTCAACTTAACAATTTGCAGCCATCATCGGTGTACCGCTCAACCGTGGAGGTAGTAAACAGCCTTGGTGGAACTGCGAAAAGCCTGGCCATGGAATTTAAGACGAAATCAAGTAACAAACGTGTTAAAGTATTTTCAAAATTTGTAGTAACGTCATTGGGCTTTCAGCCTTTGGTCTAATCTCTCTTCGAAAGGAGTGATTCCGATGTTGTAGTATGACACACACGTACATGTGTAATTTGAAACTGCACAGACAACTAAAACTGAACATCAGTAGGATACCTAAACCGTGTGCAATTCTACAATTGGTTTCGGTTTCATTAAACCCTACACCAAATGCAGACAATTTTAGAAGGAGCTACCCACTACGTAAGCACAGTTACTGAACAAACGTTAGTACAGGCAAGGAAAACAGAATTGAAACCGCCAGCTTACAGTGGTTTAAGCACGCGTTAAAAACAGAAAACAAGTTTAAAAACAAAAATCAACAATATGCAACAAATAGGAAAGTACACAGTGTAACAAAAAATATATAAGCATAATTACGTACATATCTGAAACAAAAATACTATTTTGTACACCACAGTTTACCTCAACTGACTCTAATTTAATAATGATTGCTAGTGATGTCTGTACCTGCTTTCGGTTCAGACCTTGTGAGCTGAGTCTTTGTAAATCACCAAGTTCAAATTTGATGATTAACTACATGCTACCTACCTACCAACCTACCAGTACCAACTTATCTCCCTATTTATCTAATTACCAACCTAAATATATCTACCTCCCAACTGACCCACCACCAACCTACCAACATACCTACCAACTACCTACCTACTAACCTAAAAACCGATCTACCAACCAACCGACGTACCAATCTGCCTACCAACTTACCAAATACCTACATACCCACCTTACTTACTAGCAACTACCTACATAACTACCTACCTACCTATCAACTTAACAACTACCTACCAACCGACTTACCAACCTACCTACCCGCATACCAACTTCCTACTTGCCAACCACTTACTAACCTATCTACCTATCTACCTACCAACCTACACACCTACCTACCTACCAACCACCTACCTACCTACCTACCAACCTACCCACCTACCTACCTACCAACCACCTACCTACCAACCGACTTACCCACCTACAGCTACCTACCTTCCTACCAACTAACTACCTACAAAGCGACTCACCTGCCTCCCTACCTACCTCTCAGCTACCTAAGTACCAACCGACTTACCAACCTACCTACGTACCAACCAACCTACCTACCTACCAACCGACTTACCAACCTACCTACGTACCAACCAACCTACCTACCTACCAATCGACTTACCAACCTACCTACTTACCAACCTACTTACCTACCAATCGACTTACAAATCTACCTACCTACCTAATAACCGACCTACCTTCGTACCTACACCTACCATCCTCCTTGCCTACCTACCGCCGGTTGTTGTGCGATAGGATCTCATTCAATTCTTGATTAGCGTACAAACACATTTTTAAACTAAAAATCTTTTCGTAGCTGCACTGTAAAGTCCCCCTTTTTGATATCACTGAACTTTATGGAAGGCGTGTTTGTGTGTCACGGCAGATTGTCGTTATTTGTTGGCAACTGGTATAAAAACAACTTTTCAGTGTATCTGCTTTTAAACTCACGCTCAATTCTGTTCCCATTGCAACTTAAATACATCCTGTTTTGATCATTCATGTGTACTTTGCTTTGAGTTCGATTATTCCCATTCAAAGTCACTTTCTTGCATTTGTAAATTGTTAATTAATAAAGCACGTGAACAACAAGTCAATAATGGCCATCATTCGTGTCTCGTAGCTCCATCAACGCAACCGATCGCACCAGAGGTCGTACAACTGTCCATTGAACGATTGAAGACAAACGCCTCGGACGATATCTTATTGGTGTGCAAAGCTACAGGAAGCCTACCCCTGAACTTCACGTGGCTCAAAGAAGGTTCTGTAATTCAAAGGGAAACCGCAGCTGTAGCAAGTTTGGTTCGGCTTAAAATAGCGCCCAATGGGAATGGTGCTTATAAATGCCAGGCAGAAAATGGCGGCGGAAAGGACTCAAGGGAACTGGTTGTCACCGATGACAATATACGCGTTTTGAAACAAACCCAAAATCGAACCGCACCAACGAAAGGTACAGTAACTCGTACAACTGATAATAAACGAACCTATTTCCGCACATCACCTAAACCTAATTTGTTTGTCTACAAAGGTCTTTGTAAGGTCCAGTACACCGCCGCAGGCTATCTTGACATGCAGTTGTCAGATTGTTCTAGACTTATTTGCAAAAATATAGTTCACTACATTCTGAGTCACATTATCGATCTCCTCTGTCAGATGTCATTTTTTCCCTTTGGTGACTGAGACATCAATACTTTCATCACTTAAAAATTAATCATTTTCTAATGACCCGATTTTGAGCAACTTGGAAAAAATGAATACTCGGAGGAGTTGTTTTGAAACGTCTGCGTTGCTAAGCATGGGAACATTCAAAATCCTCACAAAATTCCAAACATCGAAATAGTTTGGTTTCATAGCTATTCCCTTTCTATCTCAATCCGTCCGCGTGAATGAAAATTACTCAAAAATGGTCGAAACTTATTCAGCAACCTTAAACATACATTATCTGAAATTCTCTACGTTTTCAAAGACACTTCACGCAAAGGAATTCAGCTTACCCAGATCAAACCTTTAGTGAGCAAAAATTGTGCTCTTTCGATTTAGAGACCCGTTTTTTTTCGAGTTTTGAACTACTGACAGACTTATGCTGTATCATGATAATAAGGGAAAATGTTTTACTGACACGAAGGAAGTTCTTAGACCCTCCTATGGCCAACCGTTGGTAATTTTCCACCCTTAAGAAACGTTATAATATTTTTCTAGGTGGCTATGGTCCCACACTACTGGGACTCTTCATACTGGTGCTGATCATTGACTTCATTCTGATCGCGGGAATTGTGTTCCTCTTGCGTCAAAACAAACGGTTGAAGCGCAGTTCACCTCATGTCGAACTCACTGACATGAAGCCTGCACCTGACAACGACAAACCAATTGGTGAGCAAGTTTAGATGTTGTAGACTTGATATTACCTTGATAATCATCTTTATAACACGGTAAATTAGCAAGGGATAATTATGATTATCCCTTGGGATAATTATGAATATCCCTTGATTATTTACTGTATTATCTTTGGCGGGAAAGCTTTGTCAAGTGCTCTCCCTACATCACTAGACTAAACACTTGTTGCTACAGAGGAGGCATAACTGATTCAGATGCTGGCCAACCTCATTGAGTCAGTGACAAGAAGCCATGGGATTAACAAATAAAAAGATATTTTAAAACGATCTGGTTTGCCGGTAGTAAATCATAAGTAAAAAGAATTAGTTATTGATTTACCTTCATCTACATGGATTTGATTTCCTCGCAATATAAAGCATCTTGTTTTCCTTTCTACATCTTGTTTTCCTCTGAAGCATTAAGGGTCTAGCTAGTGCAGGGTCGACTCTAACCAATCAGCAAGCGGCATTTGTATCTCTTGAGTTGACAAATATGTTACTTCTTTGGAGTAGAGTGACTTAAAACTGACATAGTTAAATTTCAACTAAGCGGGAGAATCGGTCCAAAAAAACAATACATTCGCTATAGCAAACAAATTTTGAGTGAAAACTATAATAATGAAATCTATTTCAGTTTGCCACTTTTGTATAACTGTTAATGCTTAAAATATCAAAATTGGTGAATTTCTTTTGCGCAATTAACATTGAGAAATTTTCAGTTTCGTATTACAATGTTAAACCTATATGTAATACTAATAGAAAAACCATTCATACAATATATGAATGGCCAAAGTTGATAAATAATAAGAAAACATACTAAAACCAGAAGTGAACCTTGCCTAATAAGTATTCGTAAATAAATAAGTCTCCCGAGCTTTCTTGAAGAAACTATTTGAAGTAATAACATATATTATCTTCTTATCTCCGTTCAGGGTTTGTGAACATGCTGTACGACACTGCAGGCGTTGATGATAAAGCAGGAATTGTGGATAATATGGAAACAGAATGATCTTGAACAGTCAGCAGTTTCGAGTTTAACGCCACGATATTATGTACACGGTGTGCGTCTCCTTCAAGATGCTGAAACTAGGAGCTTGTTGTTAAAAGTTAAAAGAAATTCAAGGGACACTCAACTGAATAAAAAGAACTGCTGACGGAAATAGCTTAGACAATAACCGTAAACAGTTATTAGAATAAAAAAAACAATTGTCAGTTGACGCGTTATAAAAGCATGATAAAGCAACTATTGTGTTTTAATAACTAAATAATTAGAACCGTTGTAACGTGTAGCCATTACAAGTTAACTAAATACAGCCGATGGAATAGCCTACTGCAATGATTGTAAAACAGCTACACAAAATGTTACTGGGTAAATTAAATGCAATAATTCTGCAATGCAAATTGGTCAAAACGTTTATAGTTTATTTTTACCACTGCGGTAGAATAAAGGCGTCATTTTACGCCTGTGAGCACTTAGACTTGCAGCTTGCATCATATCAGGCCCGACAGAGGGCATGATCCTAAGCCGGGATTGGC
>JAOBYE010637407.1:0-12009 GCA_025403585.1 Parazoanthus swiftii
TATAAAAGTTCATGATTGGCTTTTTACAAAGCATTAATTGCAGCGGCACGAGTTAAGGCTAATGGTAGCCTCTTGTTATTCGGACAAACTACACGCAGACCTGTGCACGACGGTCGGTGAGGCTCAAGAGCTTTGGTTCTCTAACGCTTCATTGTAGGTGGTACCTGGTCAAATTACTTTTCCCTTAATAACTTATTTCTTGAAAAAAAAATTGAACGGATAGATAGTATAGTTCAACTTATTCAAAAACTATTTGCGTCAAGAAGTGTAGTCTTGCTTAATAATTGGTGCGTGGATTTGTTATGTTTTTGACATTCAGTGGTTTTAGTGATCATTTTGTACATAATTTGACAATAAACAAGTATCTTTTCAAGAGCTTGTAAAAAGGCGTTCACTTTTGGTTGCTCGCATTAAAAAAATTTTTTGATGCTGCGAGTTGTACACCCAAAAAGAGCATGTGCACGCATCAAAAATGGCTTGCGCACGCGCACCAATTAAATAAGATACAAGCGTGGACCTCAAAATAATATGCGCAAGTGCACCCCAAAATTAGAACCGAACGCGCACCCGACATGCGCACGCGCACTTAAAATTCTATGCATACGCCCGCCTCAGAATCATGCACGTGGGTGTGCCCATCTCATTTTCAGTTACGCACGCGTATCTTAAATATTTATGGTACGCATGGGCATTTCATTTTTTAGTGCGCATACGCATCTCGTTAAATTCCTTCCCGGACTCGTATGAAAATTGGTTGGAGGCAGAACTAACTCCTGCTTTTTTGCGGCCGATTTCGAAATGACATAATATATATAAGAAACTAAATAAGAACAACAAATTACAGCCATATCCGACATCTAAGAAATTTCATTTTTGAAATACATCTGTAGTGTAATCCGAAGAAGGTATTTATGTAGCACTTTTGACACTTAAATGAATGTCTTGGAAGACATTCACAACTGCGCGAACAAAAGTTGTACTTATCATCAAGCAAACCAAACCACAGTCGTTGAACAAGACAAGGAACACAATGAACGCAATTCCCAATTGTTGTTTACAACAACATCAACAATAATAAAGTACAGAAATAGAGGGGACTGGCCACCTGAAGTAACAAAAGCTAACAGTAACAGGTAGCCAGAAGCACAAGTTGAAAGATTATTATAAGGTCGGACATGCGATAGCACCAAACAAGGCAGACAGAAACGCACACACACACATTCACACAAAGAGCGAACGTAAATATTTTGACATTAACACCAGCAGATTATACAATAATGTAGAAGATGTAATTATATATACATGTAAATAAGTAATACTATGAATAGAAGTGCAGGGCAACATTACAGTTCCAAGTACAAAAGGACGAGAAACTGAAATATTTTCCATAGTAAGCAGTTTTGACAGTGGTTATTTTCTATGTATAACTAGACAGTTTATCGGTATTCTACTTCTCTGCAAGAATGAATACAATAAATGAAGGACGTGAGTGATGAGAGTAAATTGTATCAGTCAGGGCCGTAGCTAGATCCAAAATTTAGGGAGGGCATTTGCCCTCCTTACCTGACGCTAGTTATGGCCCCACTTATCACTACATTCTACTGAAAAAAACATTTTTAAAATCAACTTCGGGTCCAAATTTTAGAGGAGGCATTTGCCCTCCCTGCCTGACGCTAGCTACGGCCCTGTCAGTAATTCGAGTCTTTGCCAGTGATTCCTGTGGGATCTCTTCCCCGGGCATAGTTTCCTATATTTATGACTACTCAAGTGCTATGGAAATCTAAGGACAACTACAGGTGATGCTGTAAAGTTTTATCAGTCAATAAAGTAGAAGTAGAAGTAGAAGGTCTTCGGACAGTAAAGTTTTTATCAAAACTTCTACAGCATGCAGCTACTAAACAACATGCAGGTTTTTTCCGTTACATTTGCCTCTATAAATATTTTTTATTCATTAATTTATCGATTGTAGTTTCATTCAGCGCTTTAGAATACGTATAGTTTTAAGCGCTTTGTAAATACTATTACTACTATAAATAACTATAAGCCCTGTATTTTTTTTTTATCGAAATACTCTACTTTTTCACACGTACATGCTTGCATATCATTTTATGCCGATCATTTTGATGTTTAAATTAGGCAAAACTATACACAATTAGAATTTTTCAATTTATGTTAACTTGAAATTTAGAAGGGGCCAAGAGCTTTCCCCAGGCTCTTTCCGTTGTGTCGGGGCAGCTTGGAATCTGGGTACAAGGTTTTCAACATTGAAATCTCTCCGCCAATCATCAGAAGACCTCTCTGTCGTTTTCGTCAGGTTTCGCTTTTACGTGCTTCCAAAAGTTGATGCCCGCGAGCTGGCAACTCAGCGGAGACGCTGTGTCGAACAGAGTCCATCTGGACTTGAGATAGTTATATCCGGGTCCTTTGCCATGGTAGCACCGGAGATAACCGAACGCATCGTGGACCGCAGAATGGTAGGCCAGCGGAAATTCCTTCACAAATAGAAGGTTGTGAAACCAGGGTGTGTCTCCTTTTCCAATTCGACCGCCTAGTGCGAAGGCATTTCAAGTGATATCGTGAGAAATCAGACCAAACATACTCATTATCTCAAACATGAGGCAACAAATTTTTATAGATAATCGTATGATTATAGTAATAGCAATGATAACGACAATGACAATGATAGTGTTAATGATAACGTAAAGATTATGATGATGATAACGATATCACTTATTATCGTTATGATGATGATAATTATAATGATGCGATGATGACGATGATAGTAATGTTGATGATGATGAACAAATTTAACACCTAAAAACAGAAGATGTATGGTACCTGTTACGTTTAGTAATACGCCAAACACGGGGTCCAGTCCCCCTAGAAAGTCAGCAACAACTTTTCCCGACCTCATCTGCTGCCTCGTTCCCCAGAAAGTCTGGTCACGCAGCTGGGAGACAGGCGCGAGTTGGTGTTTTCTTCCACGAAAGCATATTATGTCTGCCTCCGCGATTCTTTGTTCACGTTCTTTTCTTATGTCCAGAAAAGTCATGTAGTCCTTTCGCATTTTTTGTTTCATTTCCTCTTGGTCTTCTCTGCATCTGATCTCGATTATACATTCAAGTACAGCTTTTGCGTGCTTTGAAAGCGAATAATCGTCTTCCACA
This sequence comes from Parazoanthus swiftii, assembly GCA_025403585.1. Classification (NCBI taxonomy): domain Eukaryota; kingdom Metazoa; phylum Cnidaria; class Anthozoa; order Zoantharia; family Parazoanthidae; genus Parazoanthus; species Parazoanthus swiftii. Next base: position 3,168 of record JAOBYE010637407.1, read on the forward strand.
AGTTCGTGTAGTTCCTTTAAGAGTTTTCCCAAAGAACCTACGCCATGAGTCGTGTTGGCGAAGCTTGAGTTGTCGGAATCAAACTCTGCGTCTCCGATGAACTTTGAGTGAAAGAGTTTTAAAAGATAGTGCTTCATCGTACTTCGAAACTGCTTTCTATCTACCTCCAGTTCAAGACCGGTGAAATCCATCGTGGGTTTTGAAATATGTTTACGGTGCAATATGAAAGCAATTTGAAATATATCTCTGGGCTGGCACCGCACTTAAAATTTATAGATCGTGGGAGCGGAAACTGTCTCTTTATATGCTGCTTGGGTGTGCCAAGTAACCTGACCTTGGCTTAAACATAAATGAAACTGAAAGTTTTAGTTGCATTGATTGTCACCTCAACGAGCAAGCCAGTGATAGATCATTTAACGGTAAACCTCCGACCAGCTCAACGGCAAATATAAAATCCCTTGATCGTGTGCAAACCATGAAATAAAGTACTAACAAAATTAATTTGGTCCAGTTTATTTGTAGTTTATATTGCTGTAAATCAAAATCCTTGGTATATGTCGTTGGCAATAATTACATCATTCTTCAGACACAACAAAATGTGATAGAGGGGTAATATCCAGTGAGATAATTTTATAATTATAGCCTGGGAAAATTCCCTATAAATGTCTTCAGCACACCAAACGCATGGGAAATGTCCCTATAACTTTCTTTTGTCTAAACTAATGGTATACCATCATTTCATAACCTCTAATGTCATCACTTCAAAGAGAAGCGCCAGTAATCTCATGAAAACATTGCAGTTAAAAACATTAAGTTTTGCTTGAACTTATCAATAATTTCAAATCCTTTAAGACATTCAGTTTTCTAGTCTTGTATCATCAAGGGAAGTTGACAATCTGATGGTGCTTTTGTAACTTCAGTTTTCTATCTTTCTTATTTAATAAACACTACTATATAAGTGAAGCATGTGTAAATTAAACACGCACAAAAGACGGCCATGGCTCAGTTGTTTTGAAACAAAGGAAGCATTTGATTTTTTCTGAGACAATTTACCAGGATACTCAACACCCGTCGGTAAACTCACAAACATTGAATGCGCTTTTGAAGGGCCTTTTCAAACTGAAGCCAGTTAAGATTTAAAGCTTCCAATTGACCTTTTTTGGGTCAAAACAGAAAATTGTACGCAATTCTGAAGAGCTATCTTAGTTGTTTGAAATTTGAAGCGTGTATAAAAACTGCCATAAATTGTTGTAATTTTCTAAAAAACAATTTACATTCTGTATTCTCATACATTAAATTCCTTTTGAGAAATTGTGTGTCTTAGAACAGCCAAGTTAAAAAATCATCGACGTGACCGTCAACACGCTATTTCTGGGAATTACCACCATTTTTCAATTTTACGCGACCACTGGGTTTTGGCTGCCGTCCATCAAACCATATATGAAGGTGAGCTTTATCATTTTGCGGTTAAAGTGCCTATGAAAAGAAATTTCCACTTCTATTTTTTATATAAAGTATAAATGGAACATTTTCTCGAAGGTTCAAATTTCCGATTCCGGTGGGATCATACGATTTTGGTCGTAAGACATTGGACGAATTGACTGGGGCGAGTGACGTCATTAGTTGTGCAGACAAACTTGGATGTCGCGTCTATTCGTTATATGAAATTTTCTGCTGCTGATACTGTAGGGGCACCAGCAACAGAATACTTCCACAAACTGTCTTCCCCTTCGCTTCGGCCATATTCCTAAACAAAAGCGATACAAGTTTTCCCTTCACAATACCATGTAAATAACCCTAACCTTTGGGATAAAGCTAACCAGCCGTAGACAAACATACAAGAACTTATAATTGTGAAAACGTGCCAGTTATTGTTATTGTTAACTCTATTGACAAAAATCCAATAGGATCTTTCGTTCTGAGAGTAAAGCCCTACTGTTTGTAAATAAATTTATTGTCTTGTCTTGTCTTGTATTATATTAATTACATTGTTTTGTACTTACTATACTGTGCTGTGTTCTGTACTGTAATGTGTTTTGTTTTGTTTTGTTTTATTTTATTGTAATGCATTGTATTGTATTGTAAACCAGGCTTACAGGAAATGGACTTAGAGGGGTGGGGTAGGGCTCCAACCAACAAACTCTGAAAGAGTATTTTGATACTTTGTCACCAGTTATCTCTCAAACTAATGTGAAAAATGCAGCAAAGAAAAGCAATGCCTCATTCAGTCTATTTCGTAAATCTTAAAGCAAACACGGGGTCTTCCTATTACCTACTTTCCGTCCCCACTAAAATTTCTAAAAACCAGACTTGATTCTTCGGGCAGCCACAAATTACCTCATGCGAATTAGCCGTTTCAATTGTTCCGACGTAGTTTATTATGCCAATGTTCCAAACTACAAGTATTATTGTCTTGTAAACATGTTCGATACGACTTTATCTGTACAAATAGTTTTTATAATTTAAGAAAGATTACTTGCCCTTAGTATTAACGTTCGTGATTCTACAAGAATCAATAATCTAGAGAACCCTTTTACAGAAGCATCCTGTTTAGCATGGCTAGTGAGTTTAAATTGAGTTCTGTTATAGCGCAAATCTTGTAGGGGAGGAACTGACAGTCTACAGCAACTGCATTAGGCGCATTAGCTTGCTCCTATCGATAAGTGTGTGGGTCCATTTAAGTCCCCCAACAGAACGTCGAGAGACCAGACCAACGGCTTAACGTCCCTGTCCACGGACGGTGGAGTGAATGAAGGTCGCCCAATGTTCAACCCTCTTAACAATTGTGCTAACCTATCACACACCCATCACATTGTTAGGCTAATATATATTTGGTATTTAGTAAGTATTTGGAATAAGTGACTTTGAAACATAAGTTAAAGTAAAACAGCAGATTTCACAGCTCAACAAAATTTGGCGGGTGGCCGATAACTCTAAAACCTATATGCAACCGTTGCGAGAAACGCCTGGGAAGTTCACACTTCCAAACATCCGCTCCATTGGCGGTTGCCTAGACAACAAACTACCGTCACACAAGTTTGCGATTTAAGGTGCGACCCTCGACCCTGGGGCATGCCTCCCGAAGAAATCACTTTGAAACCAAGAGGCTCGAAAACGCTGTTTTCAGCATTCTCCACTATATAATTGGTACAAAAGTCGACGGCTTGCTTCAGTGAAAAATGACAGGTATTTCTAGTGCTTATAAAATATGTCCGAAGTTAATTTGCTAACTTGATATATATCCTGGCCATCGTTTTACAAAAGCTCGACATCGTTTTACAAAAGCTCGACGTGTTTCGAAGGCCGTGATTTTATTTTTCGGAGAAATCACGGCTATTCGGCTACTAACCGAAAAAAACCCGGGCTTAATGTCTTAAAGGCTGGCTACGCGCTGGCACATGTTTCTATGTTACATGGAGGAAGTGTTCTCTTCCTTATGTAACTCTTGATTTTGAACTGTAACATTGGGATGACGCCTCCAACCAGGGGAGGTTACCAACGCGTGGGTGGCTTGGAAACAAGGGAACAAATGACCGGGGGCTTAAAACTAAGGGAACTGGCTTGCCGAGGGCTTAGAACCAGGATAATTTATGAAGTCGAATTAGGACAATGAGAGTTCACAACCAGAGAGCTCCGCTTAGGACCAGGGGAACTTCTAAACGAGATCGATTATAAGTTCGAGAGGAAACTGACGATCATCGCTTAGGCTCCTTGATAGCACTAGGGACTTTAAGATGCTGGGAAGTAAACGTCGACGAAGACGGCTGCTGAGTTTTTAAATTTCCGTTTTCCCTTTTCAGGTTTGTATAACTCATTCGTTTCTTTTTTGTTATACTTGAAGATAAGTGAATATGAAAATTAAAATTAGAAGTTTCAATTTTGAAGCCACACAAAGATTGAAATGATTTATACTCTAACTTTCACGTTCTCTACAAAATCTTCAGAATCAAGGTTTTCACTTTCTGTTTTTTTTAACGACCACGGTAGAAAATGGCCAGCTGGTTTCACTCCCACGTGAAGTCATTGTGTTCTGTAATTAAGCCTATTATCTTGTAACGTTCTTGTTGACGTTTGCACCCCGGCTTCTTCAAGTCCCTAGAAGATACGTCTCTAAAACGTCGTTCTCGCTTTGTTTTTATCGGAAATGAAACGTACTTTTTACTGGCTGGCAAGAACTTTGCAAAAGTGCATTAAGTTTTTATACAATATGTACAAGTGTATTTTGTTGCCTTAGTACTCATCCGGGACTTCGGGTTCAGTGATCAGTTTCTTCCAGAACATGAGAGCGGCTATTCGTCCGCTCTGCGGCACCGATGTAGGGAATACCGTCAAAATGGTTCCCAGATAGTTGTACCCAGGCCCAATACCGTGGTACTCTAATAGGTACCCGCAGGCATCGTGTACAGCGGTATGATACATGAGAGCCTCCATCTCCTCGCGATTGCCCTTGCCGGTGAATCGAGACAATATTTTCCGTTTGCTAGGGTTGGCGTATTGTAGCTTGCCTCCTGTTAAACAGACGGAACATAAATTAAAACTAAGATACACAGGAAGAATCACGCTCTAAAATTTGGAAGTTTTGAAGCGACTTTGATGCATGGTCGTGCGAATTTAACAATTGTATTGACCTCTTAGAATTTAGAATTGTATTGAGTGCTTTATAATACACCCGAGTTGTCGTAAGAAAAAGCTTTAAGTATTTTTTTTTGGTGTTGTGATCTTTATTTAAAACAGGGTGGCCCATTCAGCAACGTAGCTGTTGTCCAGAGGTGCCCCGATTCTAAGGCCAGAAAGGCCGAATTACAGCAAATGTATGAGCACTTGGCATTCGGCTTCAACTTGAAGTCACTGGGGCAAATTATGAAAGTAGTGTATATTTTGTTTAAAAACTTATTTAAGCATGCGCATGCGCACAAAAGATGAAGCAATAAACATACCAGAATAAAAAGTCTGTCTACCTTGCTGAATTCCCACTGGCTACATTTTGACAGTAGGTGTCGGCAATCGCGCGGGTCAGCGGTGCGAACCTGACCTTAACTCGAACTCACAAAAATCTTTGAAACATGTTTCCCGCAATAGGTTGTATTCTGCCAGAGCTAGAAAAAAAATTTGATTTAGATGCTGTCGCGAAAGATAAGTTGGAGGGTATTCTCCTCAATCCAGAGCAGAAGCAAACTATTTAATTCTTTTTTAACTTTCACCGGACCTGAAAAAAGTTAACATAAACTATTCGTGGCAACAGAGCTGAAAAACGTCTGCGCATGAGTGAACTAGTGTCGAGTGCAGGCCCCTTCCTCAGAACGTCCACCTGCTCTACGAGCTATTTCTACGGTCAGCCGCCCGATTTTAGGCACATTCCTTTCCGAATCTAGTTTATCTTTAAAACCCATTGTCAGAAGAGCAAAGAAGTTGCGAACCAGATTGCGGCTTTTACGAATGTCCAACTTTAAAGCAATAATTGACTTTTTGTAAAGCCCTTACCCTGTAGTGTACGGGAGATAAAATGCTTCTCAGTTGCTTTTGGAGTACATGTGGAAGTATAATAATTAACCTACAGTTTCCAGGAAAATTCTTATTCTTAGCAGAAAACAAATGTACTCGCGGAAAGTTTAAAATTGCCGCCATTTCCCATATGTCGCAGCTGTCATTCCAAAGTCCCAATCGCGGACTCAAGAGCATGTGCAGACGTTTTTCAGCTCTGTCATTTTTCAGCAAAGTCGTTCAGCAGTGTAATCCCCAAGAGTGTACGTCAATGTACAAATGATGGGAAGATGCGCGACTCCTGCAAATACGAACTTATGCGCGCGAATCGACGTGGTAGATATCTGACAGGTGCGGCAGCTAATATAAAATGGTTGGTCGAAAGCCGGAAGGTTAAGGTTAATAAAAAAATAACTTAAAACCTCAACTCGTGATTGAGTTTACTTCCTTGCAGACTAATTTGGATCAACATTTCTAGTATCGGTTTCCAACATATGGGAGTGTTTCAACAGTTGTTTAAAAGAACCGGATTGCCTATTCTTAGATTAAGATGTTTTTACAACTTAAACTATGGCTAAACTCCAAGGTAAGCTTGTCCCACCTTCGCCTCCTGCAAAATAGGAGATGTATTTTGACGTAGTCAACCTATTCAGTTTGCTCGCTTCGTCCACAGAAATGAAGTTTCAGGAAGTGCCACTTGATGCTCAACAAGAATGAGTGAGCTGCAGCAACTGGCAGTTGATACCAAGATATTAGTCGAGCTTTATACTTTGATAAAAAAAGCCGACAACTTTCGTCACGATCAAAAATATTCTTCGCTTTTAGCTTTTCTTTTGTCTTCCTTCGAAAGTTCTAGCTGATTGTTTTTTTTAACACTGGGATGTTTTTGGCAATAATCTGATGTACAAATGTCGTTATTAATATCGGACAAGGTGCTAATTACTAACCTTGTCTTATTATCATTAATAATTTTACATAGAATTTTCTAGATTTTCTACGGCAACTCCAAGTCTATTTATTTTATTGTATCAACTTTAAAGTACGAAATGCTTCTCAGTGCTGCAGGTGTGTGTTATAGCTTTCGTACGAGCGAACATTTGCGCAGGTATTTAGAGCTCAATGAACATATGGCCATCTTGCAAAAGCCCAAAATTGAGGCCAAAAGAATGGGTACATCACAACACTTTACTGACCTGCAGGGAAAAGTAACACCCCAAAGACAGGATCTAAGCTTCCGAGAGTGTCAGCAATGATTTCGCCACACCTCAGCTGCTGTTTTGTTCCCCAGAACCAATCATCATCCGCTCTTAACGCGGGGAGAGGTCTTGAGTCTTCCTGCATGCACTGAAAACACTTTTGTTCTTGAATTGTCCGGTGAATCTCATCTCTCTGACCTCTAAATAAAAGAAATCTCTTATAATCCGCCATTAGCTTCGTCTGGTAAAATCCCGGCCGTCCCCTCATTCGTATTTTAACAATTTCCTTTAGTGTTGCTTCTGCATCTCCCGACATCCCCTTTCCAATTTCCACGAGTGTGTAGAGCTTTTTAAGGTATTTACCCAGATTCTTGGAGTCGTCGTTTCTGACGGCGACGCTCGATCGACGATCGCTAAAAGAGGAGTAAAAAATTTCGCGGAGATAACTCTCCCGTTGGTCTTTTGTTAAATAACAGTGCATTGTCGTTCACCTCCCGTCAAATCTACCCGTTTTCTTGCTTGTTGAAAAGTCACGAAGTTTAAGAAAGGCAGTTTCAAGCCATCTGACTTAAACTCAACTTAAAGTACAACAGTTATGGTTTCGTACAAGAAGATGCTAAACTACAGTCGTAGAATGAACGTGCTGCGAGGCGGTTTAGCGCAAAATATACTTGGCAGAGCTCAATTTCTAAAATAGCAAGAGTTTAATTGCGTAGTGTTTTGGAGCGAGATAACGTTAATGGTGTTTATTGGGAAATCGTCAACAGCGGGCATGTAGAGCAGGTGGGATACAAACCAAAGCCTCTGATTGGCTGGTTTCAATCATCCAAGATCACGTCCTTGACAGACAAAACGGGAACCATTTTGTTACCGGTACAGTTTAATTTTGAACAGAAGAACTTGTCAGTATTGGTATTAATAATTTAAAATCTTGACTAATTCTGTGAAAACAACATATCTTTGACCAAGACAAGCTCATAAGGAGAAGTAAAGTCTAAAAGGTTATATTTTCACGTTTTCTGTTACAGCAAAGTAAAAAACAAATAAATGGTCTCTTGGAGAACAATTCAGCACTTGGCCTGGTTAGTTCGTCTCTCCAAAACTTTACTAAACAGCACAAAAACTGGCTGCTGTTCAGCAAACTTTGTATAAGCGGGACAGTCAAATAAATATTTAAACTACCGAAAGTTAACTGAGAAGGAAGCCTCTGGTTCAAATATCCATTATTGTCATGTTTGGCTCGCTGTCAAAAAACAACATATAAGCACTGGCTTTTTACCAGCTTATTACCATCACAATGTTCTAGAGTACTTATAGATATATAGATAGAGTTTAGTTTTACAAATTGCGCATATAAAGTTGCTTAAATCTTGATCATGAACTGCTCACATTCTTGCCAAAAATCTTTCTTTTATATTTTTATTATTTCAGTACGTGTCGTCATTCATAAAATGCTCTTTCAGATAGCCGTGAGAAAAAATTATAATCTGCAACAGTTAACAATAGCATCGTGTGAAGTTCGTTACTGACATTTCCTTGGAGATTTTAATTATAGTTACAAGACATTCATCAACTGTTTAAAGTTGGAGGCTGAAAACTGACTATGTGAAAGATTGTTCCCCCAAAAAGTCCATCTCAGGAATCGTGAAGTATCCTTTAATAAAGAGGCTGGAGGGAGCTGACGAGCAAGCACCAAGATTTTGAAATCGCCAGAAACGCGTCTTAAGCTTCAAACTACATGTAAATGTAATTACAGCATGCGAGTTAGAACCCGCTCCACATACGGGGACGTGCCGACCCGGCTTTAGGGTATACTTTTTCATTGCATACTTCTTGCATTGTCGAAAGTTTATCGTAAATTACTTGTTTTAAGAAATAAAAGCGTGAAATTTGAGCTCAAATGTATAAAAAGGGTATGAATTTCCGAGATATTTTTCAGGGTTTGAGTGAGAGAGAGATGAGAGATGATGTTTATTAGGTCCTTGTATGGCAGGACACATCGGATAGAGTCCTAACAACATTATTAGAATTACGTCTTACATTTGCAGATATATGCTGATATATTACTTATATTACTAATCATCTGTTTGTTTGTTACGTTGCTAGCGAAGACATCACTTGTGCTCGCTTATCAAAACATTCAGACACGAATTTCGCTATTTCTC
>JAOBYE010637629.1:1696-12006 GCA_025403585.1 Parazoanthus swiftii
TGCATATGGGACAATTTAGTGTTTATCGTGCATATGACGCGACCGTCTTTGGGGTTGAGAAAGACCTTCAATAGGAAGGATTTGCCAGCGAAATTAGCCCCTGGTTGAAAAGACAAATGGTTGCGGCTTCCCTGCGAGTTTTGAGGTGTTTCCATCCCATCGTCCGCATGTGCCTTGTGATTGACCCGGTCGGATGCTACGAATCGTATTGCTCGCCATTAAACTTTTTAAAGTTCCTGGGTCAGATTCTGCTGCAGGGTACGGGGTCCCAGATGGAACAGGCATACTACAAAATGGGTCTCACGAGACCAACATGAGCCGCCCCCTTTGTTTTCTGATCGCAGAATTAGAGATTTCTCCAAAGTAATCCGAGGATTTGGTTGGCCCTGCGGGTAACGTCAGCAATGTGCCATTTCCAGCGCATGCTCTACTTACAATATTCACGATGGAGTCCTGGGCACTACAGTGATTCCGGATAAGTGTGAATTCGATTCGAATACGCTACGTGTGGACGCGGAATTTTTTAAATCCGCAACAAAAAATACCCGGAGTCAAAAATAATAAGTGTGGACGGAGCCCTAGTTTATGCTTTACCTCGCTTCAACTCACGTTTGTTTGTTCCGGGCTTCAGAAAATAACTCTCAAAAGCCGCTGATAGATCGACTTTGTATACACGCATCTCCTAACTAGCCAAGTTAAGACACAATCATACAATACAGATCAGGAAGTACAGTGTATTTGTTATTATTCGCCTTGTTATATATGTATACGTGTATGTTGCACGGGGTAACACCAATATCAAAATATATATATACTGTCGTTTATCGTGAACTAACACATGCTCAAAGTGTACAAGATGTCTTACTCGTAGATAGCAGCTAAATTCAATAGACGATCAGATTTGCTGCATGAAGATCACGTAAATTATGTTTTACTTGAGAAATGATACTCGAAGTGAACGCCGGAAGTACTTTTGTTCAAAATATTTTTTCCTTTACAGTGGGAGACCGGGATTTGTATATTTGATTCGCTTTAATTTTCATTCGACGGTCTTTTATTTTGCCCAGACGGCAACCGTAACTTACTTTGAAAAATTAACCATAAGGTTGTGAGCACGACAAAAATATCCAATAGTCAAGTGTTTTTTTTGCGTCATTTAACTGAAACAACAGTCCCCTAATGGTGGCCTCCTTATGCATCACGATGCGTTTCAAAAAGTTGTGAAATGTATCGACAACTACAAGACGTACAATAGATAGGCTAAATACAAAAAAAATAGTTCCACAATCACAACTTGAACTTTGTTTGATAAGAGACCACGGCATCGTGAAAACTCTCGGTTGCTCCGTCTCTTCTGTTTCGTATCTGTTTCACAATATCAGTATGACAAGAGTTCTTCATTTCCACTTCAAAGACTTCGACAATACCCGATTTTTGAAGGCTCATTCTTAAATTAATCCAGAAAATATATTCAACCAAAAATTATTAATTTTTTTTTCGTTACAAACTGGGCGTTTGAGTTCGGTAAAACGGGTTTTTCTTATTCTGCACCTCAGCCCGGGCCGAGATTAATCCAAATTTACTTCAAAAAAATAAAAAATGAGCAAATTCGAGCCTCAGTGGTGTTGTATAAAGTTGTTCTTATATTTTTAAAAAAGCGTGTGTCTGAGTATTGGTGAGCTAGCTATGAAGAGCATCTGTACATTAGTTCCGTTACACAGTCATAAACCACACCTCATCGCACGCGGTGTCTTTTGTTGTTCGTCTTTGTTCTTAGCAGTAATACTGGCCTAAAAAACAAATCGCGACAGCTCCAGAATTCCCGTCTCCTTTTTCTCTTAAATATGTGAATGCAAGTATAACCATGGGATTATTTCAAATATTCAACTAAAAAATTCTTTCAGTTTATAGAGCCTATTTTCGTATTTAGAGAAAGAAAATTTAAAAATGCAGGTAGTCATCCGAAAAAAAGTCAAGCTTGTAAATGTAAAAACGTTAATACAAGTCAAACAATCACCGGAAGCAAGATAACCAAGCCAAGTTTTAAACTCTTTCAGCGAACAAAGAGTGTGAAACTCGGACTAAAAGCAATACTATGCCCGACAAATCTTGTATACAGACTACAGTAAGCCAGCTTTGTTAAGGAATTTTAAAACTGTGTAAAAGAGGAAAACATACAATAATATAATCAGATATTAATTTCGGATGGGGCTTCCTTTTTAGCTGACGCATTTTTTTGTCTGAAATTTTAGGCCTAACGGAGAGAAACTGATTGATACATTCTCTCATAAATGAAAGCTGCCTCAGCGTATTTCGCACAGGACTTGAAAGTTCCTGCCACTGGTACCATAAGAACAAGGAATGAGACAACAGAAGCACTTCGTGTCCAAAAGGCGTCGAGTATAAACAAAACAATTATGTTAAAATATCGTGTACGTAAGTAATATCAACTAAAACTTTGCGGGTTAAAACTGGCTGACCCCCCACTGCTTGTGGGAGGGAAGTATGCGCCCATCTGATCGGGGTAAGTTCTGTTGTTAGTCATAAACTGATTGCCCGAAGGCAGATTTCCTGTTTGGCTTGGCGCCATGTTCGTAAAAGGAGACGTAGTTCCCGAGTAAGAAGACTGGGGCTGAGGAAGTGGGAACTGCACCTGCGAGGGAGGAAACTGCTGTGCAGGTGACGAGGTGTACTGACTGCTCATCCCGGTGAACATTTGTTGCTGGGAAAACTGCGGAGCTAATCTGGGGGAGTACTGTTGCGTCGTGTGGGATGGTGAAAACTGTGCAGGTGGGGGAGAAAATTGGGACTGATACCCTGCTTGCTGGTACTGTGAGTGTCCTTGGAACTGCTGGCCAGCGGTCTGCGAGCCGAGCGACTGAGTAACGCCACCCGGAGACTTTTGGTATGGCGTTATCTTAGACTGCGGCTCGGCGTAGTTCGTACCGAAGTTAAAGAAGTCCGTAAAAGTGGTTGAGTAGTTACCGTACTGGGCCCCAGGCCGTGTGGTGGACTGGTTCTGAGTTTGAAAGGCAGCTCCGAAGTTGTTATATTTTCCCGCCGTATCATACTGTTGTTGACCCGTGTACTGACCGGAAGACGAAAACTGGTTTGTGGGCCCTAAAACACTACCGTTGCCATAAACAAACTGACTTGGTGTCGAAACGGTAGCAAACTGGTCGGTTGCTTGGCCCAGCATGGGCGCGGACTGAGACCGTGGCCGAGCCATAGAAAAAGGGAAATCGCCACTTGATGTAACTCCAAACATTCCGTCCTGAATGACGTTTGGACTTTGGGCTTGGGCACTTGGGTTAAACGGGAAACCTGTGGGACTCTGAGACAGCTGCCCAACAGCGGGAGGCGCGCGCTGCTGGTTTGCCGTTAAGGGGCTCACAGGAGGTATGGGCGGAGGGACCATGTCACGGATGGGTCCAGCTGGAGTAACATGGCTGGTCAAAGGCCCTAATCCAAGACCATTTAATCTCTCTCCAGCTGTGTTCCTCGGAGAAGACGAATGGGCAACTGGAACTGAACTAGGGACCTTCGGGACATCAGTCTTGCTGCCGTCAGTTAAGCCTGGGTTTTTGTGCGCATTACCATCTGAACCAGCGGAATCGTGTGCTTGGACCGCGGTTTCTGAGTTATTCTTACCTTCAACACTACTACTTTCATTCTGATTAGAGCTGGTCGAATTGTCACTTGCTTTTTCGCCCTTTTCCGTAGTTTGCAACGACGTTACATCTTCTTTTTTCTCGTTTTCTCGCTTTTCCTTTCCACCGTCAGTCCATTCTTTTTCTTCTTTACCGCTCGCATTTTCATCCACTTTCGTTAACTGCTCAGTTTCTTCCAATTTTTTCCTACTTCCACTTGTGATTTCCTTCTCACTGTCACTACCCTCCCCTCCCGTCTTGTCTTCTTTACCGGCCCCATCTTCGTCCTCATCACTATCCTCTTCAATATGTCTTCTCAAGTAGATATGTCTCTTGGGGTGTCGCGGCCCTTCATCGTCCGAACTCTCTGCTCGATACTCGCTTCCCTTGGAATCTGCGTCGCTCCCGTCGTCTAGATCCGTTAAGCGCCGGCTTTGACGCGTTCTTCTACCGCTGGGAACGTTGCTATAAAAGCTTTCAACGGGAAGAGCAGTGGACAAACAGCGCGCGATGTCTTTGCCGTTGACGCGTTTCTCGGGTTCTTCGGTCGGTTTAAAGCGTTTTTTGTCACTTTCTACAACCGCCTCGATATCTTCGTCGAACTCTTTAAACGTGTAGTCCACAGTTTTCCGTGAGCGGCCCGAGCGTCTTATGCTGCCAACACAGTCATCTTCATCATCAGATTTCTGTGAAATAAGAAACAGAATGCTCACCAATTGTCATTCACTACAGATCAAATATCAAGAAAATTAGTTACTTCACCTTTTTCAGCGTTTAAAGATTGAGGCAGCAGAAAAATCAATTGCCATATTTCACTAGGATATCACAAAATTTTCAACTGAGGAAAATCCAAAACAGTTTCGTTTCAACTTAACAGTTAGTTTATCTGTGCATTTTGGTTTTATAAGGTATTGCTTTTTTATTGTTAATATTATTATCTTATTATTCAAAATTAAAAATTTAAGACCCTAAATCGTTAGACCTGGCAGATACAAAACTATCTAAAGGTCCCACTATGCACAAGACAAACAAGACTCAAATTTAGGCTCTTAACGATCCGCACCAACGTCTTCCGAAATGTCTCGACTTCTTCACGCAGATAGATATATTTTGCGTTATTAATATTCATATTTGATCTGCTAACTAAGTGACGAAACGTGGCCATACAGTCGCATAACAGTTATAGCTAAACCACGCATTCGTCCAAGACAAGCCAACACTTACTTGCAGTATGTTCGACAAATTAATTCCATGAAACGTCAGCCTAAAACATAACGGGAAAGAACACAGTCTTTAAGAAATATATATTTTGCGCTGAAGTGCGCATGCGCAGTAACGTCAAAGCCAGCTTCAGCATTTCTATCTTGAGTGTTAGCGCGTTGAATTCCCAGACTGGTCAACTGACACTTACTAACAAAACAAAGTACTTCGTGAACCAATTGTATTATAAAACAATTTATCGACAGTGCGAAATCATGAAGCAAAAACATCCTACCACAACCACAAGACAATCCTGTGGGTGGAATATTTAAACGATAAAGTTTTGTTATTCGAGCGGGAGCCATCGCTCTGCCACACATTCTGTTTCTGTCAATGAATCGGGATGACGCCGCGCGAGAGGCTCAGAGAACAGTTATCCAGTCATAAGAAACAGACTCTGGAGACTTCATTAGAGTTTGTGCCGACAACTGGAGACATTTTTTTGAAGATTCAGTAAACACCCAGGTTTATTGTTGGTACTAGCGAAAATATCTTTCTCCAAAGATTTTCCTGACATTTTCAAAATCGTAAGATCAGTTCCGGAAATGTTTTTCGGTGAATTCGGGGAAGTGAAAGAATTGTTTGCACGTAAATTTTTTTTTTTTTTTTAAAAATTCGACCTTTGACTACAAGTTTTAATTTTTTTACCATACATTTTTAACGTTTCGCATCGTACAAACATTTTCTTTTTCGTCTGGACCAACCGTGCAAATATATTTTTTTACAAAACATTCCACTTCCCCTTCCCCGCAAAAAACCCCTTCCGTTATCAAATGGTTCGTCCCTTACATAACTGCAAACTACCTGCTGAAAATAACACCACACTTCTATTCATAAACGGTTTATACGATTCTTACCAAGTATGACAGACATTTGTGAAGAAAACAACAGAAAAGTGAAACATACCAAGTTTTTTCTACTCACGTATCCGTTCAATACTTGTAAACCCTAAACAGTACATACACCCAACTTCAGTTGGTTTCAGAGCGGTGAATTTTAGACACAAAACTGAATTAGCTAACTTAAAGTACTTCAAAGCATTCGCTTTTTCTTCCGTATAAATCCTGAAAAAAGTTCTTTGTTGTTTTTACCATTTGTGATTCTATAACCAATGAAAACGTACTTCATGGGAAAAACCTGTCTTTTCTTGTTCGAAGTGGTTTTCCTTTTTTTTCATTCGAATTTAAACGTTTCCGTTAAAAAAACATCAGCAACTGGAAAACGGGTTTGTTTGTGCGCTTTTGCTCTTTCAAAAATGAAATGACATCACTTTTACAAAATCGGAAAAATCACCTCTCCCAAAAAATTCAAATAGAGTAAACGTTTCCAAACGCTTCTTTCTTTGTGCTAAATATAATCATGTAAAACACCAAATACTTGCAAACGATTGCACAATAAACTTAACTAAATGTAGAGCTGTGGACTAGGGACAGAAACAGTTGACCGGGATTTAAAGTTGCCAAAAGAGATTTTAATGGATTTAATGTAAGCTGCAACAGTATTTATCTGGGAATAATTCGCAGTAAAAACGTTGTATGCTGTTTTCAAAAACTCAAGGTTGTAACTCTTATAGTAACTACACGAAACCACACGGAACAGTACGTACTGATCTTTATGTTTCTTGCATCATCAGTTCACGATAACTGGACCCTCCAAGTGTCAACTTACCTTTTTTCCTGTCTCTGACGAAGCCTGCGACGTATTTCCAGCCTGCCGTGTTTTTCTTTCAGAGCTTCAACTAGAGTCAGCTAAGACGTCGATAAAAGGACGTAAAATTACTTCTGACGTACCGTGTTTCCTTCATTAACATCCGTGGGGCATATTCTTTTTCAGTGCTTTTCGACTTGGAGATTATTGTAACGGGGGCCTTTAGAAGCTGGGGGATTAATAATAACTTTTCCTGCTCTGTAGACAGACAGACAGACAGACAGACAGAAAAAGTTATTAAACTGCAAGTTGTTGCACAGCACTCATATTTCTGCATTGAAACATATAGATAACTTTTAACAAAGAAAAATAACGCCCTTACAGGTGGGGGCTTACTGACTGAATTTTTGGCACCTCAGACTTGGGGCTTATCAGACAGGGGACAGGTGGGGCCTTGTTAGAGGATATGGGCCTGTTAGAGGAAATACGGTAAGATGTTTCTATATGTGTATCTATCATCATTCACAACTGTTTGGAGCCTGTTTAGAGTCGCATTGCATATGGTAAGAAAACCGTTACGAAGCAGTTCGTGACATACCTGTTGACAGAATGGACAGAACCAGTCCCCCTGGGGAACATTCAGCAGGGGAGGCCTGAGGCATGCAGTATGGTAAGCCCCATCACACTTGTCACAGAGCAAGATCTGCAGCAACAAGCAAAAGCTGTTAGCAAGCTGGTTCCGAGTGACACTGGTCAAGAAAAAAAGAGAGATGGTCACTGCTAATGGTGGAATATTTGACATTTGTGAAGCTCAATACAAAGGTAAGTATACCCTGGTATTAATGAGATAAGGATTGAACTAGTTTTAGCTACTGCTCACTGCCTCTCCAACTAAAGTTGCCCATATACACCCCTTGAGTTTATGTAGCTGATGTATGTATTCAAGGACTTGCTGATAACACTCACCGTTTCTGGTAACACATTTGAATAACATCTTGCACAAGGATTGTCATCATCCAGGTCTTCCTCAACATCTTTCTTCTTTCCTGTTATATAAAATTGGTTAACAGGTTGTTTAAACCTTTTACTCCTAGCAAATTTTATCAACACCTATCTTCTCTTTGCAGTAAGTACAATCAGTTGTCAATGAATAGTTTTAAGAAAAGAGGAATCATTCACTCCAAAATCTCTTACTAAAGCCCCAGTCTTTTATCTTTTGGTTTACAGAATGATTTTTTTTGACAAGAAGTTAGGAGTAAAGGAGGGAATAAAAATAAAAACATGATTTAGCCATCTCGGTTCATTTGAAATTTTCACAAGCATTCTGATGTTTTTTACTGCACTGAAGGGCAAAATAAGTAGTCTGTTATCTCCTTAATTAACTGGGAAATCTGATTTTAGCATGGAAAGTCACAAAGCAGGAATGATGATTCTTGAAAGAGATAAACCCTGATTTATCTGAATTAAAACTAAACTAAAAGTAATGTAGAAAATAAATTGCAAATAGAATCTTAGTTTTTCCCCAAATTGGTAAATTTAGGTGGTAGGAATCCAGAAACTTAAAATTATGTCAAAAACTGTGACCTAATCATCCTTGGAAACCCAGCCTGGGCATCCAGGAGAGCAAAGTCGAGGACACGGGGTGAGGGGAAAGGAAGGGAAAAGGGAAGCATCCCTTCCCCCTTTCCTCTCCCTTTTCTTTTTCCAGTTCCCACTCTTTGCCCTTCCCTTCCTCTGTTCTTCTCTGTTTGACACCATGGGTTTCCGAGGATGTGGCCTAATCATCTACTCCAAAATATCTAGCAACTAAATGATTAAATAATATAAAACTCACCAGAGTCAATAATAAGAAACATATGGAAGCACCTGATATGAACTAAGTCATTTGTCATTCAGCACTTGAAGGAAAGAAAGGATCAATTGACAATCATAATTTAGAGAAAAAATAACCAGTACCATGCCGGATGAAACTGTTAAAATAGAATGCAAAAGTCTGCACTGCTTGCTTTGCAAAATATAATATGCAGAGTCAGGCTGTAAAACCAGATTGCCTATGTTCTGCACTATCTGTCACAACAAACTATAAAGAATTGGTTAAAATTTGCTCTGAACTTGGTTGCCAAGAACTCTGAACTATGAAAGTTGGTGAGAATGCAAAATTTAACAAAAGTTGATTCAAGTGATGTTGGATGTCAGGAGCACTCTGTCATTTTTGGAGCAAGCTTGAACACTGAGACCTACCTCTTTTCTTCTTTTTGTTAGGTGTCTTGATCATTCCTTTCTTCTTCTGTTCTCTACGTTTGGCCAGAGCTGTTTCCTTGGGATTGACTATGGACTTGGTCTCAAGAAAGTCCAAAACAGCAACAAATTCATCCACATCTCTGAAACAAACATTTCCAGTAACTACAAGACTCAAAGGGAATTCCCTTAATTTAAAATGCAAATATTTAATTGCTTTAATACAAGTTGGCAGTTTCAACCAGCCACAGTGGCAAGGAGGTGCATATGTACATGTAGAAGTTTGCCAACTTTAAAACTAATCTGAGGGTACACAGCTCATAGCTTTTTTAAGTCAGGCCACAAAAAACACTGAACAGATTTTAACTATTTGAAAGGTATGCAAATTATCTTTCATGTTAGTTTATTGTTTTTAAATTGGCTACAGTAACGCTCAGAAACTAGAATTTGTAACTGTTGTATTTCACTTGTGCAGTACTTAGCACTAAGTTAGTAAACTGCATCTATAAATAATATTTTTAAACTATTTTTATCAAGTTACATATATTGTCATTATTAAATATAATTTTTATTTATTTATCATTTTTATTATTTCAACTTCAGAGCCTCTGGTATAGTTAAATGCATTTTGTGTAACTTACGATGCCAGCAGTTTCCAGGATTCACAGTCCACTTCATCTTCTTCTGTGGAGTACAGCCGCAGACCACAACCAGTCTCATCCTGCAGATGGGAAATAAAGTTATTTAATATCCAGTGCACAAAATGGGCACTTTTTCTAACTACAGTTAAGTTTATTTGAGGGGTAGGGATGAGCAGGGGTGTTAAGAGGATAATAATAATTATTGACCGAGGGGTGACTTATTTCAATAGGAGAATCATATCAATTGTTTACATTTGACCTTGCTAAACTAAAATAGCTTGAAAATAAACATGTAAGTAGAAAATCTGACTGCAAGCTATTGTAGAGTACCCTCTTAGTGAAACCTAGGATGTGATAGCTTAAAAATGTCTGAGAATTAGTGACAAAATTTTCTAAGCCCATAGAGATTTATGTAACTGGGTGGCACCTTTTGCCACCCAATAATACAATATATATTTACAAATTATGAACTTTTTCACAACTCTTGAAAACATTACTCAAAAAGGATTTGGCTCAATGTGATCAAATTTTCCACTAGTACTGACTGTGCCATGGTCTAGTATTCTGTGTATGTCATATGTCTGGAAAGTTTTTAAAGTAGGATTTATGCTGCCTACATGCAGTTACTGTACATGTAGACAAAATGTATTATTTATAATAGAACTATGCAAGCAAAGATTCAAATATTTGTCCCAATGTGGTAACAACAATAACAGGGGTTTCAAAACCAGGCGCCGCCTGACATTAGGGTTGGTTACATCAATATAAGCAAAAAAACAAACAAATCTACGGTTTAATCCAACAATTTTCTTATTCACTCGTCCATCATCTCAGTTCTTCACAAATATAACTTCAAATATAAATAAAAAATGGC